>QJPP01001342.1:0-177555 GCA_003996215.1 Jaltomata sinuosa | reverse complement strand
GTTATAGAGCATCGCATAAATCAAGAACACAATGTGGTAGTGTCAACTCTTGCCCATTGGGGCGTAATTTGTTATTTGGAAGTCCTTGGGCTAAGTCTTGCCTCTTAGGCAAGCGTTATAGAGCATCCCATAAATCAAGCACAATATGATAGTGTCAACTCTTGCCCATGGGGCGTAACTTGTTGTTTGAAAGTCCTTGGGCTAAATCTTGTCTCTAAGACAAGAGTTATAGAATGTCTCATAAATCAAGACACAATGAGGTAGTGTTAAGTCTTGCTCGTGAGGCATAACTTGTTGTTTGAAAATCCTTGAGTTAAGTCTTGCCTTTAAGGCAAGAGTTATAGAGTATCTCATAAATTTAGACATAATGAAGTAGTGTGAACTTTTGCCTATGGAGCGTAACTTGTATTTTTTGAAAGGTCCTTGGGCTAAATCTTGCCTCTGAGGCAAGTGTTATAAAATATCTCATAAATCAAGACACAATATACTAGTGTCAAGTCTTGCTCATGAGCGTAATTTGTTGTTTGAAAGTCTTTGGGCTAAGTCTTGCCTCTAAAGCAAGAGTTATAGAACATCTCATAAAAAAAATAAAGGTAAAAAAAATTGATTAAAAAAAGGAGAAAAGAAAAATTAAAAACCAAAGAAAAAATTAAAAAATAGAAGTTGAGAGAAAAAAGAAAAATTGAGAAAAAAAAGAAAAAAAACCGAAGAAAAGAAAGACAACAAAATTAAAGGTTGAGAAAAATAAAAAAAAAATAAAAAAAATAAAAGGAGAAAAAATAGAATTGAGAGGAGAAAAGAAAAAAAAAAGATTGAGAAAAAAGAAAAAAACGTAGAAGAAAGAATAAAACAAAAAATAAAAGAAAAATAAAGATTGAGAAAAAAAGAAAAAATAGAAATAAAAAAAAAGAAAAAAGAAAAAATAGAAATAGAAAAAAGAAAAGAAAAAAGAGAAAAAAAAATATATATAAAAGTTGAAAGACAAATAAGCATCAAAAGTTATTTAAAAATATTTGAAATATAGAGGGGTAAAAAAGTAGTTGCTCTATACATAAAAACATGAAAGACTACTTTTGTAAGACCATTCTTATGGGAGGCAAAAATGCAAACCACTCTTTTAAAGAGCATTTGTGTAGTTGTCTCATTACAAAGTTGTGGCTTATCCTACAACCACAGAGAAGAAACACCAAATGACCAAACTACCCATAAACAACTAGCAAACAAAATTTCCCTTCCAAGGTCCAATACGTAAATTCACCTTAGTTCTCGGTTCTCCCTGTTAACGCAAACTTCTCCGATTCTGCAAAATTCTGCAACCTAAAAAACTATAAGCTCCAAATGATTAAAAAAAATCCTACAAATCTGTCAAAAGATTGAAACTTTTTGCTATTTTTCGCCGATTATAGCAGTCGATTTTCCTCAAAAGGATCCGTTTTTCGGAATCAATTTCTGTTAAAATTTGAAATTGTTGAAAAAGGAAATTCATGTTTAGGAAATATGATGCTTTCACGTATTGGCCGTTCTATATCTAAGGCTTCTCGCTCCAACATTTACAAAGTAAGCTTTCTCTACATGTACAATGTTATTGATGAAGCTTTTTTTTTTTTTTTTTTTTTTTTTTTTTTTTTTTTTTTTTTTTTTTTTTTTTTTTTTTTTTTTTTTTTAAATTTGTGCTTATTTTGGTTTTGTTTTAGGGTGTTGGATATGGTGTGAGGTCGGCGACGTTGGATGAAGTGGCAACGCGCGGCGCGTATCTTGCACGCGCTGATGGCGGGTTAGGGTTTGTGAGAAATTATTTGACGTCGATTGGAGGAGGAGGAGGAAGGCAGGGTTTGAGTAAGGAACTCGATTCGGTTTTTGCAAGTCCGAGGCTCAGTAGGTTTTTCTGTAGCGAAGGGCCAAAGAGAAGAAGTGAGAATTATTGAGAAAGTATAGGTTTTTGTTTGAAGGGGAGCCTCGGAGTAACTGGTAATGTTGCTGCCATGTGACCGGGAGGTCAGGGGTTCAAGCTGTAGAAACAGCCTCTTGCAGAAATGCAGGGTAAGGCTGCGTACAATAGACCCTTGTGGTCCGTCCCTTCCCCGAACTCCGAGCATAGCGGGAGCTTTAGTGCACCGGGCTGCCCTTTATAGGTTTTTGTTTGTTTTCTTACTTGGTTTTCAATGCTTATTTTGTTGAAATTGTGGTTTTTGTAGACTATGAGAACTATTATCCAAAGAACAAGAAGGAAATTCCCAAAGCAAATAATCAAAAGGCCGAGTCGGGCAAAGGTATGGTAGTGCATTATTTAGTTGCTTTGGTAAATGTATGGATTATGTATAAACCAACAACTAGGCGTTAATCTCAGTTGAAGTCGGCTATATGGATTCCCTGTAGCCATGCTGCTTCATTTGACCTATTTAATTGTTTTAGCAAATGTATGGATTATGTATAAACCAACAACTAAGCTTCAATCTCAGTTGAAGTCGGCTATATGAATCCCCCATAGCCATTCTGCTTCATTTGACCTATCTAATACCTCTTAACGCGCTAATTATGTATTGATGATATGATATGGGTCTATCTGAAACAACCTCTCTACCTCTGAGGTAGAGGTAAGGTCTGCACTCACTCTACCCTCCCCAGACCCCATTTTGTGGGATTATACGAGGTATGTTGTTGTTGTTGCGTGATACAGTATGGGGATGCAATTTATGTAAGAAATTGGTTGTAGAATTATATGAAAAATCTCGGAGAAACCAATGTTCTTCTCCTGTTTAATGCTTTATTTCTGGGTTGTATACAATGAACATTCTTGTTTTGGTCTGTGTTGTTGCAGAGGAAGGTTCAGGTGAGCAAGGAAATCCTCAGGAGAACTTTGTGAAGCTAAATTACAATTTTATAACACCCTTATTATTTATTGGGTTTATTCTGTCATCTATCCTCATGTCTCCTCGAGAGCAGCAGGAGGTTAGTGCTTAAATTTAAACAAAGTTTTTTCTCCCATGTCGATCTTGTCATTTCAGCTTCCCCCTAAAAAGAAAACCCGTTTTCTTTTTTACTAGAAGTGGATGAGTTTTAGGGCCTTTGACGCTATAAGAAAAATTGATCTAAACATTTCAATATTTATGTGAAGACCAACTTTACCTCTACATTAATTGTAATGGAAACAACAACACAGTCAGCCACCTGTAAGATAATTAGTCACTTGGATAGAAAATGTTAAATGTACGGTAGCAATAGCACTTCCTTACCTTTCCACAAATTTTTTTAAAAAACTTTTAAGGCTATAGAAAATTTGCAGTTAAAATTTTCACTAATAGTGTGATTTTTCTTGTTTAATATGATGAGTCATAATGGAAAAATGATCAGAAATGCACGACTGTTGTAGGTTGAATCATTTCACAAGAACATTTTTCTTGTAGATACCGGATAGTAAGAAATGCTAGCTAGATTTAGCTGTCCTGAAGTGTTTGTTCTTTTCAGAAAGCAGTAGGGTGATAAAACTAGCTATTCAACCACTCAGTGACGGTTCGAAAGCAAGGCAAATAAAGCCATCACTTTAGGCCTCAAAAATTAAAGAAAATTAAAATATTATATATAATATTGTAACAATTTTATATAACCATTGTTCATTAATATTTCAGATTTTATGTTGATCTTTAGGATTTGGTTTAGTTTTTTCCGACAAATAAGTAAAATACTGCAAGTTTCTTTATCTCTCATTAATTTCTACATTTATCTCCTTTCGGTTATGTTTTTCGTCCTTTATGTATCGTTCAATTTTCCTAGTTTGATGATTTCCTTTCCAATTTCACTTAAGTTGTCCTAAATCAGGTATTTCACTTTTCCCTATTTGATTAGTCTATAGAATAGAAAATAAATCCTTTATCTCATTACTATATAAATTTTGTTAAATTAAGTGTAAGTTTTTTTTTAACCTTCAGCTAGCCTTTAGTTCTTTTGCCGCTCCTGGACTGCCACAACATCTCTTTGAGAGGTCATATCACTTGCGTTATATTGGGGATTTATAGTTCCATGGGACCTTCTTTGAGAAAATGGTTTGCTCAAGCTCTTACAGTTCTACTATTTTGACGGGGAGTCATAACCTTTTCTGGATGCTGGATTTTTGGTCTAACCCGTTAAAAGGAAAACAATTTTCCAGTCTGCAATTATTACATTTATATGTCTTAGTTACTATTTGGAGAGTTGAAGGATATTTTCTTTGACCATAAAATTTTCAAATACTTACAAAATATTTTGAATTGTTAACTATTATGACTTAATAGTACTCTTTATGTTGTTTCTAAATATGTAAATTTTATTTTAAAAAAAAAGAAGATTCTATGCCCGAATACACACCAAACATTAGCTAGTTTGATCCTCGTACCCTGAATCAAGCCAACATAAATTGAAATGGAGGGAGTAGCATTTATGGAAGACTTGATCATGTTTTCCTATGATTATGGTCTTTATGTAAAATTTTAAAGACTTAGGTTCTTATATGATATACATAGGCTCTGTGTTCCTAGTTGTTATTAACTGTTTTGTATATTTAGGCCCGTTTGGCCATGAAAACCAAATACCAAACTGGAGTTGGAGTTGAAGTTGGAATTGGAGTTGGAATTGTGTTTGACCATGAATATAAATTGGAGTTGTTTTAGACTTTTTGTGAGAGAAGTGGGAGTGAAAAAAGTGAAAACAAGTTTTTACTTGTTTTTCAAATTCCGGAATTTAAATCCAAGTTGAATTCCGGAATTTTCCGCAATTTTATGGCCAAACACCTTTTCCGGAATTCAACTCTGGAAAAAAGCAAAAACTTTTCATGGCCAAACGCCCACTTACAAATCCAAATTTGGTTGACCTTTGCCTAGAGTAGAGCTTACAATGCATGTCAGAACAAGTATCGTTTCTATCTAAGTTGCTCGGACTCAGGTGCTGGTGTCCGATACGGGTGTGGATCTAGAGGTCGGATCCTTCATAATCTAAATTCCAAGATTCGGGGATATGGATCCAGATATGGTTACGGATGTGGGGATTCGGCTAAAAATAATTCAAATATCTAAAAATAGAGTTATAAAACTTAAATTATGAGATATCATGTGGAGAACTTGAGGAGAAAATATTGATCAAGAGGAGAATCCTGAAAGGAGATAAGAGGAAAAAGAGTGACATATAAATTTTTATATACAAGGTATTCCATTTTCTTCAAACTATCCAAATTCGGTCACTCCTTTTCACTGAATCTGTCCAGAATTTCTCTGTCGATTTTGGTCAAAGTACCCAAATCGGGTACGGATCCCACACCCACACCCATGTCGTGTCGACACGGGTGCGGCACCGAAAGTGAAGAGTCCGAGCATAGAAGAATCAGAATGAATCTCAGGGCTCAGTCTACTTCATACAACCATTAGCCACTTCCCTTTTTTTTAGAGCTCACTACTTTTGCTGATATATTGCTCTTGCTTAAACATATATTTTGATGAAGAATTTCTCCTCAGTATAATGATATATCTGTGAATTAATTAAACCATGCGACTTCTCTAAATGTTTTAATTGTTTAACTTATGACTGGTGAGTAAAGCTGGTTCGAATATAATTGAAGGGGCAGTTCTCTTATCTTCAGTTATTGGTTCTCTTCTGTAACTTGTTTCTCTTTCTTCTCACAGCAACTTCCCTAAATGTTCATTTTCAGATTAGCTTCCAAGAGTTCAAAAACAAGCTACTTGAAGCTGGTCTTGTTGATAGGATTGTTGTTACTAACAAATCTGTAGCCAAAGTTTATGTGAGAACCTCTGCACCTGGTCCTATTCAAATTGGTGATGACACTGTTCAAGGTCCTGTAACTGGTAGAAATGATAGAAGAAACACGAGCCAGTACAAATATTATTTTAACATTGGGAGTGTCGAGTCGTTTGAGGAGAAGCTTGAAGAAGCACAGGAGGCATTAAGAATAGATCCTCATAATTTTATTCCTGTTACATATGTTGATGAGTTGAATTGGTTCCAAGAAGTGATGAGGTTTGGTCCGACAATGTTGCTTCTTGCTGTCCTTTATTTTATGGGACGAAGAGTGCAGGGCGGGATGGGTGTTGGAGGCCCCGGTGGAAAAGGTGCTCGTGGAATATTTAACATTGGCAAAGCGCATTTCACGAAGATGGATAAAAATGCCAAGAATAAGGTGAGTCTGAGTTTCTAACCATGCACTAGTGTCAAACTTGGGTGCAGATTCAGAAGTATTGATAGTGTTTTTAAAATCTATATTTCAAGATGCTTCATGCCATGATATTTCATGATTGATTCTTGGAAAGTCTGTTGACATGTCCTTGGTACAGGTCTTCTTTAAAGACGTGGCTGGATGTGACGAGGCAAAGCAAGAAATCATGGAGTTCGTCCACTTCCTTAAAAACCCGAAGAAATATGAGCAGTTGGGAGCCAAAATTCCCAAGGGTGCTCTTCTAGTGGGTCCTCCTGGGACTGGGAAGACGCTTCTGGCCAAAGCTACAGCAGCAGAGTCCGGTGTACCTTTTCTCTCTATTTCTGGATCAGATTTTATGGAGATGTTTGTTGGTGTTGGACCAGCCAGAGTTAGGAGCTTATTTCAGGAGGCAAGGCAGTGTGCACCTAGTATAATTTTCATTGATGAGATTGATGCCATTGGTCGAGCAAGAGGGCGAGGAGGATTTTCTGGAGGACATGATGAACGTGAAAGCACTTTAAATCAACTGCTTGTTGAAATGGACGGTTTTGCAACCACATCAGGTGTGGTTATACTTGCTGGCACAAATAGACCTGATATATTAGACAAAGCCTTGTTAAGACCCGGTCGATTTGATCGTCAAATTACCATAGACAAACCAGACATAAAAGGCCGTGATCAGATATTCCGGATCTATTTGAGCAAGTTGAAACTTGACCATGAAGCATCCTTTTATTCACAGAGGCTTGCTGCTCTAACACCAGGATTTGCCGGAGCAGACATTGCAAATGTTTGCAATGAAGCTGCTTTAATTGCTGCAAGGAATGAGAGCACAATAATTACAATGCAACATTTTGAGGCAGCAATAGATAGGGTAATCGGAGGTCTTGAGAAGAAGAATAAGGTATCCAATCCTCAGTTTTTCCCTTCCATTATCTATTTTTCATTGGTAGATAGCACATTTTCAATACTAGACATTTCATAAAATGTTATTTGTTCTGGATCTTGGTCCTGGGAATACAATGTTTTCAGCTTGAACTGTTTAGATTTGTGTAACTCATCACCGAAATAAAAAGGAAAAGAGAGAAGTGCTTGGATTTACATATGCTTACTATTTCTGAATTTAAAAAACGAAATATAACTGGGGATATCATGTGATTTACTAATATCTATATCTTAGTGCCTCTCCCATGACTTCCCAGACCAACCAACCCGGATCTACCACTCAGTTGCTACTGGAGAACATATATAATTACAATTAGGCATTATCAGAAGATGTTTCTATTACTTTCTGGGGGGCATTCGTATATCGATATAAAAGTCCTACAAGCCTTGGAACTGATTATAAATTTAGAATGTCTCTATAAGTATTTCTTTTGCTTCACTTCCTCTCCCTTTTTTTGAGTGGGTGGGTGGGTGGGAGGTTATGAATACTCGATGAAGTATTTAACCTGATAAAAAATGATGTTGTAAGTTGTTGAGAGACCTATGGTCATTTCGGTGCAAAATACCTGAAACTCCTTTTAGCAGGTGGAAAATTTAGATTTTTTGGTGGGAAGGATCCAATATACCATTCAATATTGTAAGAATAGCTGCTTTTATTACGGTGTCCCACAAAGTCAGTTACCACTGGAGTGACCATTTGTTGAATATCTTTTCAGCAAAATTTCTTTGGTGGACATCATAGATCCGAAGATATCCAATATAAGAACTCTTTTTGGAGGGGTTTGAGTTGGAAGCTGTGGTGACCTTTTGGTCCTTTGCTGCTACATCCAGGGATGTCCATAAAGTTTCCTTGGAGAGTTTTGTTTTGGGTATTGAGCACTTTTTATTTGTTTAAGAAGTAACATTATGGAGAATATTTGAAGTGAGAGTAGCTCTTGGTATACTCCATGTGGAAACCAACTTGGCATGGACAGGGTGGTGGACAAAACAAAGATTGACCTTTCCGTGCATATTCTGGTCCATCTTCTTCTCTCTCTCTTATGTCATTATTATTAAAAAAGGAATTTGAGTGGACGCACACTTTGGGGAAGTATGATGTGGCTAGTTTAGGTTGAGTTGTGAAGTTTTAAGGGTAAATAATTTCTTTTGTTTTGGATGACATCACATCTTAAAGCTTCCTGTGTGCTTTCTGCAGGTCATAAGCAAGCTAGAGAGGCGGACAGTTGCCTACCATGAATCTGGTCATGCTGTTGCTGGATGGTTCTTGGAACATGCAGAACCATTACTAAAAGTGACAATTGTTCCTCGGGGTACAGCAGCCTTGGGATTTGCTCAGTATGTTCCTAATGAAAATCTTTTAATGACCAAGGAACAGCTATTTGATGTGACATGCATGACTCTTGGAGGTCGAGCTGCTGAGCAGGTGAATATATAGGGGAAACAAATAGTATCTTGCTTTCATATTTTTCCCTGTAGACGGACATAGGCACCTTAGTTCAACCGGTGTAATCCGACACTGCTTTGTCGAAAAATATTACTACCTACATACCTATGTAAATAATATGCTAAAACAAAAATAATATAAATGACCTTGTTTGACAACCTGTTTTCTTTAGGCTACTTTCCGAACACTTTATTTCTGTAAGCTAGGTCTGGGGTCGAGTCCAACCCTGACACCTCATTTAAGATTTTTGAGCATCTGTATTAAAGAGAAAGAGTGAAGGGTCAAGACACACCTAAAGTATTTTGTTTTTTCGAGTTTCAAATACCTGAACTATCAGTTGTGTGAGTTTTCTACCTGAACTATCACCAACTATTGTCAAAACACACCTCAACTATCAATTGTTCATTTTTCTACCTGAAATATCACCACCGTTCAGGTAGGAAAAGTGAACAATTGATAGTTGAGGTGTGTTTTGGTAAATAGTTGGTAGTAGTTCGGGTAGAAAACTCGAACTCCTGATAGTTCAGGTATGGAACTTGAAAAACCGTGATACTTTATGTATGTTTTTGACCATTAACTCAAAGAGAAAAGAATAGAGGTTGTGTGGTTTCAAAGCAGTACATCTCTGGAGCAAAAATAACCATACTATTGAGCAAAAGCTCCTCCCAATGTAGAAAAGGAACTATTTAGTATTCAGGAGTTGTTATGAGCAATATGTCAGAAAAATAAAAATCCGTTTGAGGTGAGTGGTACTAGGTGCTTGAATTATGCTTTGTTAATATGATCTGAATTGTCTTTTTATTTTTTTTTACATATATGATGTCGCTACAATGGTTTATTAAATGTTGACACCACTTACAATAAAATTCCGGATATGCGTTAATACTTGTTAACTTGAACCTCTCTCATCACGTGGGCAGTGGGTAGGCCCCAAATATAGAATTCAATGCTAAATTGTATTTCAGAAGCCAACTTTTTTAGTGATAATTTTTTCTTGGAGTGATTCCAAAAGCCAACTTTTTGGTACAGGGCAAACACCCTATGCAGTGTATGGATACTCTGCCCTGCGAGATTGTTTATTCTTTTAGCCTGAATTTTGTTATTTAAGTACTATGGGAAGGTATTGAATTACTGTGTTGAGATAATTTCAACTCAAAATCCTGCACAAAATGGCGAAGGAGCCCCTAAGACTTCCTCACCACATTCTGATAATCTAATCATCAGCTACACTTGTTATTCTTCTTGCTTTTCTTTCTCCCCCCCCCCCCCCCCCCCCCCCCACAAAAAAAAATAAAAATAAGGTTAGTCAGTAGCAGGTGAATATGTTATGACTTAAGTAGAATGCGAATATCGTATGAGCTAAACTATGTGAGTTCCACAGTTCTGCTTAGAAATATTTGGGCTTGAAGTTGTGCAACACATCTTTTTTTGTGTAAGGACATCTTTAGGCGTATTAAGACGGTATCTTCTTGCTGGAGGCCTAACTTTTGCAGATTAGTGAGTCTAAATTTTAAGGGGCCTGTATGTAATATGACGTTCATGAGTTTCTCTTTTATATTATATACTTGCGAACGTCAACAAGAAGAGGCTCAATAGTAGCTCCGGATATGATGGCTCTGATTTGAGTGGATTTTATAGGATAACTATTAGTTTATTGTCTGAGAAGATTTAGTACCTCGTGTACATGAAGAATTTTGCTTTTTAAATGCTAATCCACAGCTTCACTTTTCTACTGCCATAGCAGCTTGGCTTTTCTTACCTTTTTGTGAATAAATCAGATACCTGAAAGTGTAGTCATTTGGATTTTATTTGTTAACTAGGTTTTGATTGGGAAGATCTCGACTGGTGCCCAAAATGATTTGGAGAAAGTCACCAAAATGACGTATGCCCAAGTAGCAGTCTATGGTTTCAGTGACAAGGTTGGTCTTCTTTCTTTTCCACAAAGAGATGATGGATTTGAGATGTCAAAGCCTTACAGTAGCAAGACAGCAGCAATTATCGACAATGAAGTAAGAGAATGGGTCTCCAAGGCATATGAACGCACTGTGCAACTTATAGAGGAGCACAAAGAACATGTTGCGCAGATTGCAGAGTTACTACTTGACAAAGAGGTCCTTCATCAAGATGATTTGGTTCGGGTATTGGGTGAACGTCCATTCAAGAGTCATGAGCCCACAAACTATGATATATTCAAGCAAGGATTTGAAGAAGAGAACAAAGAAACAAAAGATAACCCCGAAAATAAGACTGTAGAAGATAATGGATCACCACCTGTCGTACCTGAGGTTGTCCCAGTATAGCTGTGGGGTGGTGCTTTGTAAATGATAAGGTAGTGTAGTTGCTGTCTGGATATTCACTTCTTATTAGAAAGTTGTAGAAGAGAGAAAAAAACACGTCTTGATATTAATAACATTGAAATCCGTCTCTTATTTTGTGCACCCCATGAAATCGCGAAGAAAAAGAAAAGAACAAAAATGAGGTGAAGGAAATTCTGTAATCTAATTGTATCAGGTTCGTAAGGGCTGTTTCTCTTTATATAGTACTTGCCTACAGGTATTTTCTTGTAGCCACGGCAGAAGCCCTGCCCTCTGCAGTAATCTAATTTACACGACTACCAGAGGCTGCATAAATTTAATCTACCAGACAAAACGTGGCTGCAGAAATCTAGTTTACCAGACTTCCAGTTGCACTGCGTTATTTCTAACTGTTTTCAATGCAGTAAAGGTACGTTGTTTATTTATCTTTGCTGTTAGGGGTATTTCCATGGGTTTGACTGTATCCTGTTCATACTCTAATGTATTGAATGATCCCAGTCGGTTGCTTTCTATTCATAAAATGCATACAACTTTGGTTGCTGGTTGGGCCCGGTTCGATGGCTTTGATCCTTATGATCTTGTTAGGTAGTGATTAATTGATTATGTTAGACAACAGAACTATACGAAGGGTTATCGTCTCTGGATTTCCAGATTTAATCAGATGACATTGACTTTGGCAGGACATTATGGGTGTGTTCTGTACGAATGAAAACATTTTTCTCATGTTCGTTTGGCTTAAAAATTTTAGAAAACATTTTCCCTAGGAAAACAAGTTCCTTTAAAATAAGGAAAATGACTTCCTTAATAAAAGTAGGAAAAACAAGTTCAATTTTCATACCACTCCAAAAAAAAGTTAAATTTTTTTAAATTTATTTTTTAAAGAATTCAATTTATTTTTCTTACCCCACCTCCGCCCTCCATCCCACTCCCACCCCCACCCCCACGACACCTTCCCCCCAAAAAGAATTCAATTTTCATATCACCTCGACTACTACCTCCTACTAGCCCACCCCCAAACCCCCCAAAAAAAAAAAAAAAAAAAAAAAATTCAAAATTTACTTTTTAGAAAAATTAATTTTTTTTTCTTACCCCACCTCCACCCCCTGCCCGACCCCCCCACCAGCCCCCCACCTCCCCAACCCCCACCCCAAAATATTTTTAGAATTTTTTAAAGAATTCAAAATTTTTTTCTTACCCCACCTCCACCCCACCCCCACTCCCTACCCGCCACACCCACTCCCACCATCACCACACCCCCCCTAAAAAAAAATTTAAAATTTTAAAATTTATTTTTTAAAAAAAATCAAAAAACAATTCTTACCCTACCTTACCCCGCCTTACCCCACCCCCACCCCTACTCGGCCACTCCCACTCCCCTACCACACACCCCCCCCCCCTCCCAAAAAAAAAATTAAATTTTTTTTAAAATTTATTTTTAAAAAAAAATCTTACCCTACCTCCACCTCGTACCCCGACCCGCACCCAACCCCTTACCCGCCACCCCTCCCACCACACCCCACCCCAAAAAAAAAATTAAAATTTTTTAAAATTTATTTTTTAAAAAATATATAAAAAATTTTTTACCCCACCTTCACCCCCACCCCCTACCAGCCCCCTCCCTCCCCCCTCACCCCCCAAAAAAATATTTTTTTAATGTTATTTTTTAAGAAAATTCAAATTTCTTTTCTTATCCCACCCCCTACCACCCCCTACCACCCCCAATCCCCTACCAGCCCCCCGTCTGCCCCCCCTCCCCTCCAATTTTTTTTTTTTTTTTGTTTTAAATTATAATTTTTTCATTATCCCACCCATTTACCCTATTTGTTCTCATTGCATTGTGTTAAATATATACAAATGCTTTTAGAATTTTTTTTCCTATTTGCGTACCGAACACAAGAAAATAAGTAAGAAACAAGTTGTTTTCCAAGGAAAACATTTTTCTCCATACCGAACACACCCTATGAGTCATAGTTTATTATTCATTCTTTAGCAGTTAGCACAAATTAGGTCAGTTCGATGCCCTGTAGCATTCCACATTCACGCTGGGTTTGGGAAAGGACCACATCCCAAACATCCGGCGCTCCAATGCCAACTTGCCACCATAAAATAGGGGTGGTCGATAACTGAGAAGGAATACGACATCCTTCTGTTTTGGTTTTAAGTAAGACTGATAATGGCAACTAAAATCTATAGAGATTTACACTTTGAATTGTTTGCTATTCTGGATTTCACATTCTGTCTCTGTTTTGGCTTCTACTTACCTTGATTGATACACCTTTCCCCTATTTCACACGCATACTTTTCTTTTCTTGGATGTCCCTCTCCATTGTGGCAACTTCAGGTGTGGAAGGGTGTTGTAGCCATCTACTTACTTCTGGTATTTTGGAATTTTTCTTCTTTTGTAATGTGATTGTGTCCGGTCCTGCTTGCGCATCTCAATGATTTTTTCGAGTATCTGCCATGTCCCGTTAACGCAAATATCAGATAATTCTAGCCACTGTGGTTCAGACAACTGTGTGGCGCGTTTAGTCTATGCTGAAATTTGAACTCAACCTTCCATTATTTTCACCCACTTCATTATGTGGTCTACAACACAAAAGAAAAGTTTCTTTTAAGAATAGAAGGTTATATGCCTGTACAATTGACCAATATGTGTATATCCGAAGTTCTAGTTTCTACAGAGAATTGAGTAGTAGATGTCAAATAAGTCTTTAAATTACGTAGTTGTTGCAGCAACTACGCTCTGCCAGAAAATCAAGCAAGTGTTGAAGTTGTTATAGCAAGTGTCGAACTTGCTGTATAGTTGCTGCAGCAACTTCAACACTTGCTTGATTTTCTGGCAGAAAGTGAGGTGAATGAGAAGCCGGTGACGGAGATGGCGGAGGTGGTGGTGACGACAAAGGAGGAGGTGATGGTTGTTATGGTGGTGGTAGTGGTGATGGAAGAGAAGGAAGAAAATATGGTAGTGGTGGTGGAGGAGGAGGAAGTGGTGGTGGCGGTGGCAGAAGGGGTGGGGGGGGCATAGTAGGGCCTTTGTATAAATAATAGAACTTGGGGGTTTTAAAATTAGTTTCATTTAACACTAATCTTAAAATTGTCACCTCCACTCAATAATTAAGACTTGTGTCACTTTTTTTTAGTTATGAAACTTTTTTGTCACCCCTAATTCAAAATCCGTAGTTTCTAACCGAACAAGTCACTATAATATTGGACGCTGAGTTACTAGTTTTCTCCTATATTATAGTGATTTTTTACACTCTATAGAGGTCCATCAAAATAATAGCCGGTAAATACATATTTTATGTTTATTATTGCATATATACATACTATATACACAAGTATTGTATATATTTTTTATTTATATATATTTCTTTAGTGACTAATTTTTTTGTTTTTCGAGCTACTAAATGTATAACTTTCCCTATATTTAGCTCATGTGCCCAAATTCATCAGCGTGTCATAATCTTATATTTTCTTATATTGGATGCTTTTATGAATTACATTTAAAAATAAAAAAGAAAAAATAGGAAGGGGGGGGGGGGGGGGGGGGGGGGGGTCATTTTGGGCGGTGGGGGACTAGTACTACATATAAATTGAAAACTTGGAGTATAGCTAATGCCATGTCAAGATTTTTATTATTATACAAATATAAAAATGGGGCTTTTAGATGTGGCAAAGTCTTTACCTAAAGTCATCATCATTTGCCTTGCACACATTAGTGGCAACCAAAAGCTGTTAAATCAGTGAAACACATCCATGGCATATAAAAGAAGAGTAAATAATACTACTATTATATGTCTTTTTCCTTGGACCCTTTGCCTCACTTAATGCAAATAACAATAATAATAATAAGCAAATTCTATGGTTCTCAAAACTCTCCACTTTAGGATTCTTTTTCCTCTTTTTTGTTTTGTTTTCCTCCCCCGTATTCGGTAATTTTAGGGTCTGATTAATTTGGATTCGCATTGAAAAGTCTTATTTTGAGGATAAAGCGCTCCCTATTAAAGACGATTTCATACTCAGAGCTCGAACTCGAAACTTCTAATTGAGGATAGAGGAGTACGTACCATTCCACTGCAATCTTTGTTGGTATCTTCTTTTAGATATGTTACTACTAAAAAAACATGAATTTTCGAGGAAATTCATCGGAAATAGGCTTAGTAGAACTGTTCTGGCGGACATTCCGATTGAAACGCCATAAATTTTTTGAAATTTTCAGTGAAAACTTTGTCGAAAATGTTTCTAACAAGCCAATTTCTGATGATTTTTATTGAAAATTTATGTTTATTTATTTAGTGATAATAATATTCCATTTATATGAAAGTGGTAAAAGTTCTTTTAAAAAATGTTGCACCTATTGCATCTGATAAGCACTACAATGACCCCCCTCACAATTTGAGGTGAAATTTTGACTAAGTAATGGACTTGACATGAATGGCTTGTACTAAATATATGTCCTTTACACTTATTATTTGGAGTGAACTTACTATATTTTGACAAGTGGGCTTTTGAGCATAAAAGCAAAGTTTCCATGATTAAAAAAGAAAAGAAACCTAAATGACTTCCTACTTGGAAAGCAACAAACAAGAAAATTGTACTTACTAAATCTTTTTTTTTAAAAAAAATCTTAAAAATGCATGACCAATCATTTGTTATGTTATCTTCTTGCTTGTATTGTATCTAAAATTTTAACCAAAGTAGTATCTGAAATTTGTTGATCCGACTAATTCAGATTCGCTCCGCTTAGGGTCAACTTAATAGGAAAACGCTTCCTTCCAAGAATTTCTCCATTTCTACAGCTCGAACCCTGATACCTTTGACTTAGAGTGAATAGATCTCAGCCATGTCACCGCATCTCCTCTTGACGATTGTATTATATCATTAATTACCCAAAAGCTACACTATCAGTATTTGCTAATGAACAAGGGTGTCACCAAGTCCGGATCTAGGGTGGTGAGAGCGGGTTCTTGGAAATTCAGTAACTTTTGCATAAATCTTTTGTTTATATTGAGAAATTTATTATATATATATATATATAAGAAATATTTGTTGGAAACCTAAAACGAAGTAGTCTCTTGCTTTGATAGTAGAAATGAAACTTGCTTAAACTTTATTATCTTCTTTGATGAGGGTTTGATTCCTCTTTAGCACATATAATAACATTCTTTTTTTAATTTTTTTTTGAAATTATTGAAAACCCATAAACTTCAAGTCATGATCCGCTAAATATCACCATTTCCATTAGTGTAGTTTCTTAATTTTTTTGTTAATGGTCTAATTTAGTACTAGCTCTTTGCTTTAATATCTTTATCAGGGCTTTTTGTTAAAGTAAGATTGCCAATCTTAGTGAATGTTGAATATGCAAGCACTTTTAAGCTACAAATTTGGTTGTATATTTTCAGAACAATACCACAAAAACACATACTACCAGTACAAACCAAAAGGGCAAAAAAGGGAAAAAGAAAGACTTTTATACTATTCCCCCCACCCACTCATGTTGGCCATAAGCAAATGTCTTAGAGCCTGTTTGGATCGGCTTATTTTAAGCTGTTTTTTTTAAGTTGGAAATCTCAGCTTTTAGCTTTTTTTTTGCTATTTTGACCTAAAATCAAGTGTCCAGAAGTACTTTTTTACCTTACCCAAACACTATAAAACAGTTTAAAAGTTATTTTAACTTAAAAAGCACTTAAAATAAGGCAATCCAAACGGGCTCTTAATCTCTTTTCTAAATTGCCTAACCCCTTCTTTAAATTTCCTTTTGGTTCAAATAATCAAAATGGTTACCTTTTTGAACTTTAAATTGTAGCTGGATATCATAGAAATTGATGCTTTAAGTAAACAGGTTAGAGGCTTTTTAACATTTGGTACTCATCCCGTCATTCGTATAATCGCCCATCAAAATAATATTTGATAAATGTATATTTTTTTTGTATATTAACGAATATATACCTATTTTTATACATAACTGGTGTATTATTTTTTTAAAATTATATATTTAGCTAGAGCTGTAATTATTTTTGGCGAGCAATAAAACGTGTAATCTTCCCTTAAATTTTTCTACCACAGTAACTATGGCCCTGAGAGAAGAAAACTACAAAATAATAATAATATACTCAGTATAGTTTTACAAGTGGATCTGGAAGAGAAAATCACAAAAAATAAATAAAATAAAGATTGATCTAAAATTTTAAGTCAATATGTGCAAAGTATATGGAATAATGTTGTCATAGATGGATCATAGGAAAAGATTATTCACTATATTTTGGGAAAAGCATTATTGGTCATGTCCTGCCAAAGTTGAATCTAAAAGGTACAAACTTACAATTATGAAAACACTTGAGAACCTTAGAATTTGACCTCATGTTTATCAGAATTGTAGCATTATTGGACTTCTCTTTTGACAATAGTAGTTTTACTATTTAATTATACATCACTTTATTACATGAGACTAAGACAAGTCAAAGAATCATATGAAATAGCTAGGCTACATGCCTTTATGTGGAGGTAGGGTTTTATTTTTTGAAAAAAGATCTTTTGAGAACTAGAAAATATACAATAATAATAATAATAAGTGTAATCTCACGAGTGAAGTTTAGGGAGGATGGTGTGATGCAACGTTACCCTTATCTTGTGAAGATAAATAGATTATTTTCGATAGAGCCTCGACTCAAGTAAAGCATATTAAAATTGAATATAGAAGAAAATACAGTAGTGAAGAAATCATGTTAAAAATAAAGGAGAAGAAAACAATAGTAACAACAAACAATATAATACGGTAATTGAAGCAAAGGAAACAACAAGTAATATCATCGAATAATAAGATAGTAGGAGAGTAATAATAACAATACTGATAAAAAAATTAGACAACGCTTGACTACCTACTAACCTTTTACCATAATTCTCGACCCCCATATCTCCTATCCAGGGTCATGTCCTCAGTAAGCTTAAGTGTGCTATGTCTTGTTTAATCACCTCTCTCCAATATTTCTTCAGCCTATCTTTACTTCTCTTCATACCCACCATAGTCAACCTCTCACACCTTCTCACTGGGGCATTTGTGCATCTACTCTTCACATGCATGATTTTATCTCAACATCACCTCCCTCATCTTGTTTAACACGGAGGCTACTGCCACTTTGTCCTGAATATCTTCGTTCCTAATCTTATCTCTTATAGTATTTCTGCAATATCCTTATTTCCACCATTTTCATCTTCTTGACGTGAGATTTTTTGACCAGCCAACACTCCGCCCTTATAATATAGCTAATCTGACAATCACTGTATAAAATTTACCTTTAGGGATTTGTGACACATTCTTATCACACAAGACACTGATGCGAGCCTCAATTTCACTCAACCGCCCCAATACGATGAGTAGCATATATCATCATTAGTCTCTCCATTTTCTTGGATTATAGACCCAAGATACTTAATTTTTTTTTTGGAGATGACTTATGTATCAATCCCCGCTTTCACATCTGCCACATGAGTTACGTCACTAAACTTGCACTTCAAGTACTTTGTCTTACTCCTACTTAACATGAACCCTTTAGACGTATATCACTAAACTTGCACTTCAAGCACTTTGTCTTAGTCCTACTCAGCCTGAACCCTTTAGACTCCAGAGTTTTCCTCCAAACCTCAAACTTACCATTAACTTTGTCTCTTGTCTCGTCAATCAATACTATGTCATCTGAAAATAACATACACCAGACACCTCTCATTGGGTATGTCGTGTGAGTTCATCCATCAACAAGGGAAAAAATGGGTTATGAGCAGCTCTCTGGTGCAATCCCATCACGATTGAAAAGTGCTTTGAGTCTTCTCTCACTGTCCTTACTTGGTTCTTGGCTCCATTATACATATCCTTAATCTCCCTAATATAAGCTATAGATACACCTCTAGCCTCCAAACATCTCCATAGAACCTCGTTGTGGACTTTGTCATATGTTTTATCTAGGTCAATAAACATCATATGTGAACCCTCTTCCTCTCTCTATACCGCTTCTCGGTCTCATTACGAGATGCATAACTTCGATAGTTGATCGTCCCGAATTGAATCCAAATTGGTTCTTGGTAATAGACACACCCCTCCTCACCCTCATCTTCACCATCCTCTCCCAAACTTTCATAGTGTGACTTAGCAGCTTAGTACCCCTATAGTTGTTGCAATTTTGCATATCACTTTTGTTCTTGTACAACAAGATCTTTGTACACCACCTTCATTCTTCGAACATTTTTAACGACCTAAACATAACATTAAACAACCTAATTAAACACTTCATATCCACTTCATTATTATTATATTATTTACTTGAGATCGTTATAAAAATACATAACTTCAAATTCTCTATCCGCCTCTATCGATAAACACAATCAAGAACGGAAAAAAATCTAAAGAAGTTGTGGTTACAATAAGTTAGGATCATATATACACACTCAATAATTTGGGCTCAATAATGAGTGTGATATTTTAAGACACATATTATGGAAACAAGCTGTACATAGTACGAGCTAGATACCAAAAACATAGCCAATATTAGTAGGTTGGTCCCCCTCTTGAACAAATAATGCACTATAAGTTAAAAAATGCACAAAAATAATTTGCATGAAGTGGACAAAACATTTGCTTTCACAAGATTAGGAATGATAATTAGTTCAGTAAATCAAGTTCAACATTATTTACAATATCCCAATATATATATATATATATATATATATATATATATATATATATATATATATATATATATATATATATATATATATATATCAGTTCTTAAACCAAAATTTGGATTAGCACGGAATTTTAATGGAGACTTATGATTAATAACATGATTTATTAAACCAACATGAGTGGGATGATTTGGAATTCTTCCACCTTTAGTCAGAGGTCTCGAGTTCGAACTTCAACAATAGTTGAAACATTTAAATGACATGATAACATGATTTAACAATCACAAGTGTACAACTCAACTTTTTTCTTTTCCCTACCTTTTTTATTATTGTAATAAGAAGGTGTTTAACGAGGAAGGTGATATTATGAGCTCATAGTTTGTGAGAGAGGAATTAGGTATATATAGCAATAAAGTGGGGTTGGCATCTACTTTGGGTATGAGTTTGAACTATTAGTGTAAGCTAGCTGTACACCAAAATAAATGCCAAGGGCTCACATTTTTGTTTTGTTTTTTTAAAAAAAAAAGCAGTTTGGTGTATTAAGTTTTTGTTATGTGTGGAGATCGAGGAAGGATTGGATTATAAGGGTTTAATTGTACGTAGTTTATCCTGTATTTCTGCAAGATATTATTTTCATAACTCGAACTTGTGACTTCTTGATCATATGACTATAACTTTCCCAGTTACGTCAAGACTTCCCTTTCATTTTTTTTTTTGGACAATGTGTACATTGGCATTTTCTCATGTCCTTTTTTATGTTTGTTTTTGCTTTTCATGTGGCTTTGAGGAACAAAAGAGATGCTCCTTCACTTAGGAAAAACAATTGCAAGGTACATTGTAAGACCCACCAATTCTATGAAGTGTGTGGACAAAATTGAATAATTCAAAAGCATCTAATTGAGTGCCACCACAAAAGTTTTCCTCACTTGTTAAGAGATACTTTTAGTGGATAAACAATGTAGAAGATGATTGAGATCTTTCCATCCTTAATCATATATTTGAGCTCGAGCTTTAAAAATGAAAAATTTCTTGCAAAGAGCGTTTTTATCCTTGTATCGTCTAGAGACTACTTAAAAATGCAATTTTTTGACGAACGTCCTGTTGAAATTGGCTCGTTAAGGGATTGTATTACGAAAAGTTTATCAAAAAACATTTCAAATAAGCAACTTTTAACGGAATTCCATCTAAAATGTTTCGGATATATGAGTTATTTTCGTCAGAAATTTGTTTTTCTTATTAGTAGTTTATTCAACGAAAATCTAAATCGATCGGACCAATGAAATCAGAAAAAAGAATTGATGAAAATTTAGTTACCACAGTAACTACCCCATAAATTTTGTTGTACATCAAACTAATAAGTATATCATATGCACATGTTTAATTAAGTAAAATCATGTAGCCCTTTGTGACAATAACTTTTCACCAAATGACATTTTATGTCACTGTTAACTTGCATTATATGTCCAAAATATCCTCTTTCTTTTTGGTTTTTCATTATGCCGTGTTCGAAATTCGTATTGAGTTCTAATTAAATTTGAATTCGCCTATTTTTGGAAATTTCAACAGAATTTTTTCAATTCTCAAAAGCTCGAATCTGAAACTTTTGATTAAGAGTAAAGAAATTCATAATTGTCCAATCACAACCCACATTAATTCCAAAATATCTTCCTAAGATATTTTATAAGTTGGGTATGAACCAAAAAATAATGTAAGAGATGTACTTTAATTTAAGCCTTTAGTAGAAAGTACCCCAACAAAAAAACATATATAAAGGACTGACAAATGAGAAAGTAATTTAAAAAAAGAGTACTAATAAGTAAATAGTAATAATTGTGATGGAATAGATGAGATTCTTTCACTCTTTAACTAGAAAAGTTTTGAGTTTGAAATATAAAAAAATCCTAATAAAAAGTAGTATTTGCTTTTTTAATAAGTCATACACCATATAAATTTGAATTAATCATGTACAAACATCAAATGGAAAAAAACTTAAGAAAGAAAGGTACAGAAAAATCTTGATTTGCTTAATAATATAGCACAATGATTGGACCCTTTAGCCTTCTTAATGTAACAAACCAATTTCCCCACACACAGATTGGTGTATATTATAATCACCTAACGTAATTACATTAAAATACAAATACTAAAAATAATATTAATTAGAAATTAGAAGAACAAGGAAAGGATAACTAGAAGGGGATAAAAAGTTTCAGACAATGGAGAGAAGATGAGAGGAACAGACAGTTTCTTTCATAACAATTGCATAAACCATTCTTTCTCATTTGTCGTCCCAAATCAATCTTTATGAAGACCTTCCAGTTTTGTTGCTTCTTCTCGGCCCAATAACGAGTTGTTTGACATCCATGTAGGTATCGACATTGGGCCGAGGCTGGTTCATAACACTTACTTACTAAGCGTTTGGGTCATAGGATTTGGCGCAAATTTAAAATTTTAATTTGAAATCAGCATCGATTTATATAATATGAACAAAATCAAGATGATCGTAAATCATGGCCAGTGTTAATTCTTTAGTAAATTGGAGGATTTTATTTCTAGGTAATGATTTTTCTTTTGAAAGTGTCAATTCTTTAACACTTTCACGTGAAATCTACTTCGACCTAATTAATTATTTACACTCTTATGGCTGGCTATGATTAATTGATTATGACACATATATTTAATCAACATGTTATTATTTTTAATTGATTCTCCTAATTGTTTGCTTTACTTTAATTTAAATATTAATTTTTCGAAATTCCAGTTGGTGAAATCTGGTTTCTACGAAAGCTACACCAACGGGGATCCTAATTACTCCTAAGAATGATTAATTAAAATTGATTATCTTTTAATTATTTTTAATTAGAGATTTAATCTTTTTATAATTGTTTCTTTTGCAGTGACATCTCTACCCTTTTCACGTGAAATTGCTACACAAAATAAATTATCAGAAGGTGAAGAAAATTATTTTTTTATTTAAAATGGTATTAATACTTATTCTTTATTATTATTTTCTTTTTTTGGAACATTTAAGTAATACAAATGAGAACGTGAATCTCACATTCTCTCCTAGGGTACAATACGGACGCGTTTGGTCAAGTTTATATGCTAGTTAAATTGATTTATAATTATTGTTCGACTTATGTGTATTTTTGATAAATATTTTCAAGTGCTTATAAATAAAAATCAGTCAAAAATAAAAAAATTGATCATCGTAACTTATGATTTTTCTTTTACAAGCATACTATTTTACCCTTCATATATTTTCTTGTTCTATTGGACATTGAGGTGATTGGTGGTGGAATGGCTATCCTAAGAAAAAGTGAATCAAGAAGGATGCTTATATGGAGTTAGTGGAAAGCAAAAACGGGGAGGAAAATCATCAACCCTCAACATTTATTATTATTGATTAATAAACTATAATGATAGTATAATTTTCTTTTATAATATTATTGGATATACTAACTAATTATTACATTGGACTTTTTGCTATAAATTTTCTCCTAGCTATGTAAGTTGCATGAAATGGAGAGAGTAATTAATATGAGATGAGGTTGGATGGTTAGACTCTCTTCATCAGAGAACATAAGTTGTGGTGGAATGATTGAAATTCTTTTACCCTTAATCAGAAATCTCAGGTTTTAGTTTTTAGAAATGGAAAAAATCTTATCGAGAGCGCTGCTCCCAAAATGAACTCTACAACGTGCAATTTTAAACTCAATTTAACCTCAATACGAATATCAAGCAATAATGAGAAATCAAAAGAAAAAAAATTAAAGAGGATAAGGTTCTTTTTGGATTCCATGGTTTTGGCACACTTGGAACTATGGATAGATTTTTGATATCAAATTCTTTTTTTTCCCTCTCTGGGGGGGGGGGGGGGGTCAAGCTGGTTGGGGACAGGTGCAGCTCTTCATACACTTGGTGTAGCTAATGCCATGTCATAATTAATATTATTAAAATTTGAGGTGATGTGGCAATGTCTGGTTTGTAGAGTCATCTTATCTGTCTTGCACATTAATTTGTGGCTAACAAAGAAACTCTTAAATTCAGAGAGGATGCATGTAACATAAAATAGAGTTTAGCTTAATTGTATATTGTAATGTTAAATATAGTACCCCCTCGTCCCAAATAAGTTGTTATGCTTTGTTTTTCGAGAGTTAGATTACATAAATTTTGATTAATATTTTAAAATGTATTTTTTTTTATCAAATTGATATAACAAAATTTGTAATTTATAATACTTTTCAAGAAGAAAAATAAAGCTTGTATATATCTATCTCGTGGTACAGTAAAGGTGAAAGGTAACAATAAAGGTGAAAGGTAACTAACCAGGTTGTGGTGGAGTGGTAAGTATTCCATCATTCTTAATCAGAGATTTCAGATATACGAAGTTGTCTTTGTTAGAAAGCATTTTACCTCCCAAGGTAAGGCTTTTCAACGCAAATTCGAATTTAATCGAATCAAATATAAATACCATACACTGAATAGAAAAAAAAAGAAGGTAAAAGGTATCTTATTTTTTAATTTCCAATAATAAGCAGATTCTATGGTTCACAAAACTATGCACATTAGAATCCTTTTTTCCTCTTTATATATATGCCCTTTATGACTTTATATGTGAGTGACTGAGTGTGATAAAGAAGTTATTTTACAAAAAGTGCTAGAGCTAGCCATTGCATTGCATAAGCACTACACAGAGAATTCATATATATTTCTTTGTTTGGTTAAATCAATCCAAAAATATTTTAAATATGATGTGATATCAATATTTATGTCTCAACAATCTTTTTCTCGAATTAAGTTTAATGTGGTTCATTACTATAATTCACGGGTCAATTTTTCAAATTCATTGTGTGCCAGTACTCATATGAACGTCGAGGATATTGAATCACAGACCTAGCTTCTTCTTATGCGTGTGTGTTTCCTAGCTAATTTTGTCATGGTAAAAATAGTAAATTGCAATTCAGACTTGTCGAACCATTAGCTTTGATGCATGTTTTTGGGTAAATCAACTCAAAGATACTTTTAACATGTGTCGATATTGTTTACTTCTGGCTAAGCATATATGATTTTCCCAAAAGGTCTTATATTGTTAAGAATATTTTGCATCTTATATATAGTTTTTCAATCTTTTTAACTATATATATGTTGAAGTGTGTGACCACTTGATTTAAAAGTTTAAGTTGTTAGAGAGAACCTATTTTTATTTATTTAATTATATTCTTAACACGCCTCCTCACGTGCAAGCCTGATTCTTTCTTCATGTACCAAGCTATAATGGGCGGCGGTGAGAAGATTCAATCCCAGAATCTATGTCTGCTCTGATACTATATTGAAGTTTGTGACTATACCTCATCTAAAAAGCTTAAGCTATCAGAGAAAGCTTGTTGTATTAATTTTTATATTCTCAGCGATATCAATACGAATCTTTATTCATACATTCAATATTCTTGATCAATATATTAATAGGTTGTCCATCAAATCACATGACCCATAAATTATGGTACTACTTTTTTTTTAAAAAAAAACAAATTAAATGGCCCTGTCAATTTCAGGTGAAAACTTGATAAGTATTGATGATATGGAACAAATGTATGATCCACAAACAATAGACATGAATGGTTGTCCTAAAATGTGTTAAGAGTAGACTATAACCAAACAAAATGTGTTTTGTTTTTTTACACCTCCTATATGAACAGGACCTTCTCGTTCTAGCATTATACTTTTTTGAATATATAAAATCAGCCATGAAAAAGCCCCTAATAATTAAGTGACTTCCTACTTGGAAAGCAACAAAGAAGAAATTTAAAAACTTGACAAAACTTGAAAAAATTAATTCATTAATCCCAATCATTTGGTTGTGTTTCTAATTCTACTTGATTGGCCTCAATTTTTTGTCATTCACTAGTAGTCTTTTTAAAAGAAATATTATTATATTTGCTAATGAAAAAAAGGGGTTCTCTTATAAGGACGATCCCTCTTATAACACATTTTACCTATTCCATTAATGTGTGCTATATATAGTTCCTAAAAACAATTGTTTATATGGCACTTGAAGTGTGATTTACTGGTCAATGAACTCAGTGAATTACTATTGTAGATCAAGATTCGAGTTCCAATAGAGAAAACAAAAGCACTAGTTTATTCCTTCACATTTGTCTAAGGTCTTGTCATAAGATTACTATGTTTTTATACTAGTGAAAAATAACAGGTATTAGGAATAATTGAGGTATTCGCAAACTAGCGCTTTATATTAAAATATAATTACCAATAGACTAGTTTCAATGCCCTTTTGTTGTCTTTATTAGTGCTTTTTGTTTATGTTTCCAACCTTAGTAAAAGTTAAATATGACAACTCATGACAAGCATATGCATGCACTTGCAATATTAAAGAAACAGCATAAGCTACAAATTGTTGTATATATACAAAACAATACCACAAATTAAAACCATTTACCATTAGTGAAAACCAAAAGGAAAAGGAGGAAAAATAATAAAAAAAGACTAATATATAATATACTAATATTTGTTTTTTTGCCATGTTGGGAAAGGCAAAATGTGTTGAAATAAAAATCATCTAACCACTTTTCTAACTCTTGTTATAATAGGGTTTTGATAGTCAAATAATTAGCTAGTACTTTTTTGTACTTTAATAAGTGTTGGATTTCTTTAGATTTGATGTTTGAAGTAGACAGATATTATAGTTCAAAGCATCTAATAAAGTGGCTAGCTCTATGTAAAATGTACGTGTCTTAGCTATGTCCCTCCTCGACTTTGGTATCCAAACACTCATCCAATTAGGGGCGAAGATAGAATACGAATTACGAGTTCATCCAAACTTATTAACTAGGATTCAAATTTTGTATTTATCTTAAAATTGTTATTGAATTAGATGTATAAATTATAAAGTAGATCCAAATTTAAGTGAGCTAGATTTTGAATTCATAAGTTTTAAATTCTGACTTCACTTCAATGTCCAATTAAATCTCTTCTTGTTTCAATGAAGAGAGCTAAATCAGAAAAGAAAATAATGTAGAAGTTTCGTTTCTTGCTCTTTCAATTCATAAAGACTTGTTGGTTATCGTTGGTTGGATTGATCTGAGCAAGAAAAGTACTCATTCCGTTTCAATTTGATTGACCTACTTTTCTTTTTAGTCTATTTAAAAAAGAATGACTCTTTTTTTAGCAACTCTTTAATCTCAACTTTCCACATGACATGTTTAAGACCACAAAATTAAAGGGCATTTTGGTACATATGACATATCTTTAATTTAAGATCACAAGTATCAAAGATCTTCTTTATTTTCTTAAATTCCACGCCAAATTAAAATCGATCAAACAAATTAAGATGGGGAGTATGAAATTTTTGGGCATTGTTTGGGCTAAGTTAAGCTATACCTAATTAATCTTGAATCTTGAAAGTTAAGTTTCTTTTTCAAACAATTTGACACACCTTTGAACATACTTTGAACACGTATAATATATTGTAGCTTGGAAACCTAAAACACATAAAAGTTCTTTTATAAGAAGGTTTAATAAAGCGACGGTTTCTTTAATTTGTCATATAATAAAGTGTTTTTATTAGAGATTTTCACTCCAAATTTTAGATTTTTTTGTTGTGTATTCTCAACATTTAGTAGGTAGTAAAGCCACATAAAATAATATGTCATCTCCATTAATTATATACATCAGCCTCAATTGACATATGCTCAAGATTTTACAGCTTATTGAGGCTAGCTAATGCATATAATTAAAGTAGGTGATGATATATTTGAAATGGTTAACTTATCTACTTAATGAGCACTTGAAAATATACACAATTTTTTTCCTCAAAGTTTGAACCTAAAGTATTTTACTATCATGTGTTCATATGCTCAATTTAAATAAATCGTAATTAAATGTCTTTACAAAATCTCAAATTTGAGTCTCGTCATGGCATCAACAAAAAATATTTTTACGTATTTGGACCATGAACAAAAAATTAGGCACGAATTGATTAATTGAATGTGAGAAAGCGAGTGGGTACAGATCGGAAATAAATTAAAAAAGTTTTTCATCTTTAATATTTTTTTAATACAATAAATTAAATAATGTTTTTCATCTTTAATATAATAAATTAAATAAAGTTTTTCATCTTTAATGTATTTTTTTTAACAATTCAACACAATGAATTATATATTATGGTGCCAATGTGCAGGGATCTTAATTCTTAATGTGAACAAGTGACAACTATTCACGTTATATACGTGGATCACATGAACTTTTCAAAATATTATTTAGGTTTAATCTATCGATAACCTCTCACATTTGTTAGTAAATTTCATGAAAAAACTCAAATTATATATTTCAATTGAGCATCTGAACACATAATAAAATATTTATATTAGACTCTTTCAACTCAAATTTTGGAAATTTTTTTGTTCGTATTCTCAAACATCCATTATATATAAGTTAATCACATAAAAATATGATATTTATTTTTATTATACACATCAGTCTCAGCTAAAACATGATAATAAGTCCGAGTTACTAAGGCTAATGCGTATAATTAAAGGAAGTGACATAGTTTAAGTAATTGACTTATCAATGTAATGAACGTTTAAGAACATGCCCGAAGACTTATTCAAAATTTGATTTGAAAATATAATCAAATGCTCAATTCAAACAAATTAACAACAATTCAAAATATCTGAATGAAATTTACTAACAAATTTAAATATCGTCCATATATTCAACCCATTATTATTTTACTATATCTTAGAAGTGCATTATTGGTCATGTCCTGCCAAACTAACACATAACAATCTACAATTATGAGAACAATTTGAACACCTTAGAAATTTGACCTCATGTTTATCAACTAATTCTAGCATTATTGGCCTTCTTAGTTGCCACTAGTAGTTTAATTAATCATTTGTACCTAATTAATTAGTATTTGAGACAATGACAAGTCAAAGAATCTCTTATGAAATAGGTCCTTAATTATGTACGCACTAGAGAATTTACATGTGAGTTTCAAGAGTTCCCATTGGATAATCACGTGATTAAAGAATTATTAAAAAAATTAGAGAAAAAATTATTTAAAAATATAGGAATTAATGACGGACAAATTTTATAGCAAAACAACAAAATTCGTCACTAATTCTATTTAGTGACATGCAAATTTTATAGCTAAACAACAAAATTTATCACTAATCCTATCTAGCGATGGACAAATTTTGTAGCTACACGATAAAATTCGTCACTAATCTTATTTAATAATGGACTAACAAAAAATTATTAGAATATTATGTTAGTTGTGAGCCTTTTATCGACATTATTAGGGATGAAATTCGTAAGATAATTTCAATTTTTTGTTATAGAAACTAATATTTAATTTATTCTTCACTTTTGATATTTAGATATGTAACAATTCATATGAAATTTGTTGGAAATGTCACAGCAAAGGGAACAAATATAAAATGATTAAACAATTAAAATTAATGAAAATGTAAATAAATTAACAACTCATATGTAATTGGTGGAAATGTCACTGCAAAACGGAACAAATATAAAAAAATTAAAAGACTCAATTAAAATTAATGAAAATGTAAAATAAATTATTTTTTAATTAATCAAATTGTAAATAATAAGAATCCCCGTTGCTGTAGCTTTCATAGATACCAGACTTCACCTAATACTGAAAGGTCACGATATTAAAATTAATAATTAATTAATTAATTAACGCAAACAATTAGGAGTATCATTTAAAAAATTAATATAATTAATTACTTAACACAAACAATTAGGAGTATAATTTAAAAAATTAATATGATTTAAATATGTGTCATAATCATAGCCAGCCAGGTGGTATAAATAATTGAAGAATAAGATTTCAAGTGAAAGGGAAACCAATTATTATAGAAATCCACCAATTATTAGTATGTGACTTTTATAGTATCAATTGCGTATTGATCTTTCCCTTTTCTTATTTAATAATGTTATCCCCGTCTCAAATTATCTGTTGTAATTTCAAAACAAATACTTATCTCAAATTATTTTTCCTTTTAGAATTTCAGGATAAAAATAATTATTTTTTCCATTTTTTCGTTAGTAGTAAATTTTTTGGAAGACTACAAATATTTCAATTATGATATGTGTGATGACACATAAACAGGGATGAAGAGTGATTATATCGTAAGACATAAATAAGAGTAAACTAGTTAAAATCTTCTAGGTTAATATTTTTTTTAAAGAGCGTGTAAAAGAGAAACATGATAGATAATTTAAGAAGGGCGGAATAATCATATGTATAGTTGGCATACCAAATATCTATACAATTATGTCATTTATGAAAAAAAATCTAAACAAATATTTATATTAAGCATTAATTAGTAACTTGATTAAATTTTTTTTAACTTACTATTATAGATTACTATATTTAATTTACTATTTAATAAAGACTAATATAAGGGTCTACTTTTAGGCCTTTTTTAAAGGGGACTTTTGTAGTTCGTAAATTTACTTCCAATTATTGTGCTAGTTTATTAAACAAATCATGATTTTTTTATTGTCATTTTATGCTTAGTCATTTTCAATTAGGTAATGGTGGCACATACTTTATTTAGATTTGTTTTTTTGTTAATATATATATTTTATATTTATATACCACCCAAATGGGAGAAACATATATAGTTGTGTCATGCATCACATTTTGTACTGTCAAATTAAGACATTTCTAAAAAATTTAGGCATTTATTGTTCTTATAATTATTTATACTTTCTAAAAAGTTTCAAATTACATCTCCTATTTACTTTTAATTCAAATGTATACTCCTATTATATAGTGTGTGAAATGGACAAGTGTGAACTATTTTACATGTATAATTTAAGTCAAGTACTGTACTAGAGTACTAAATTTTAGGGGTCGCCGGGTCGGTATGAAATGGTATAATACGATATTTGAAATTTTGATACATAATTTCACTATTTAGTTTTTAGAAATATTACATCATTATTATATCAAATTAATTCTATATGATTTAATATTTTGAAGTTTGATTTCAGGTATTTTACGATAGGGTGAATATATCAGTAATCATAATTTGTTCAATTTCGACTAATATATACTCGTATAATAGAGTATTATGACTTCAACTTTTCAACAAAATGTCTCAATTGTATCATATAATTACTAAAAATATTAAAAAGAAATACAAACAACTTATTTTAATCAATTACATAAAAAAAGATATTTAAATCAAGAAAGAGTAATCAAAGTTTCAACGTCTAACCATTTAGTTATTTACTAATATTAGGTTGTATATTTGTTGGTATTTTAATAATATATATAAATTATTTATCTAATTATATACTTCGGTATGATATTCGATATTTCGATATGTTATTTATAAATATTAAGTACTAATTAAATTTAAAATGTATATCATATACCATGCATATAAAATACCATAATATCAAAATCGTAATATTAAAAATTTAATTTAATATGATAATTCAATATATATCATATTATGCCCACCTTTACTAATTTTAATTGGTTTAAATCATGTTATGTAAAGATTATCATAATAATAAAAAAAGAATAGACCTAGGGAACCAAGATAGGAACATAATTAATGTCTAGATGAAACGAGAAGATGCAAAAAATAATGTGAAATCGACAAATTAATTAATTCTAAAGATTGAATTTTCTAGTTTGGTCTTGAACTTTCATCTACTTGATCCAATTGACCATGAAGAATGCAAAACAATACAACTTGTCATTAAGAGTGTATTTGGTAGGGAGGAAAACGTTTTTGGTTGGTAAAAATAATTTGGAAAACATTTTCTCTAGAAAAATAAACTCTTTTATGAGGACAATGACTTGTTTATAATAATTATAATTAATCTGAACACATTTAAATCTCATGTATGGGAGCCAAGTAAGGCAAACTAGGTATGATTTCTATCCTAATCACAAATTCGTTCTGCATAACGCATCTTACTCCTTTTAATCCACGTACTATCTCTAAATTTCCTCGTTTCAAGTTTCATTAGTGATTATCTATTTATCCTATTGATCGCGAATTAACAAAATAGTAAAATAAGATGAAAAGAATAATTCATATGGTAGAAACCGCATGCATAAACTACTCTATGATAGAATACGACGTTCATACTTGGTCATTACCCTAGAACAAGGACTTTTTGCCACTCATAATCTGATTACACAAGCAATAAATCATGTTTTAAACAAGAAATAAAGCTAAGTAAAGAAGAGAATAATTAACCCTAAGAGAAATATACTTTCGCTCTTGCTCTGTGCTACCAATGTTGAATCTGTCTATTTAACCCAAACTCCTTATCACATCTCGCTCATATAGTGTTTTGCTAGATTACATATAAAAATCTTGGGATAATATTTTTTGCTTACTCACCAAACACTAGAAAATAAGTAAGAAATCCACTTATTTTTCAACAAAACATTTTCTAGGAAAACTTTTTTCATGAAAAATATTTTTTTCATCCCAAACACACCCTTCAAGCTATCATTTTTTTGGGCAACTAAATTAAGTCGCCACGATAAACCCTACTTTTGTGGCTAAATACTATCTTTTTCTCTAAATTACACAATTTTTATGTCGAAACAACCGCTCAATTAACTTAAAGAAGAAGAAATTCCACTCTATTCCTAATCTATTCATCAAAGGTTTTGAAAGAGAACAAATTAAACTCAAATGCTTAAAGAAGTGCAAATATCACTAATTTTAATTAACTTCTAATTAGCTGTATTCAACCAAGAGTCTTTAATTAATTAGAGATGCTTTTGTCTGTTTGTATATTTGGTGAGTTTTACATTGTATTGTACCTTCCATCCCCCCACAAGGCCATATAGAAAGCAACAAGATCTCATAGGAGTAGATTGCCAAAGCAAACATTACTCAAAAAGAACTCTTTCTTTTAATATCTTAGCTGGAAAGTTTTGGTATACTTTAAATCAACATGTAATATTCCTATGAATGTGGTTGGATAGTTGAGATCCCTCGTAATTAAAGTTAGAGTTATAGTTATGATTTGACAGAACTTAGTTTTTTTTTACTCCTTCCTAGAACATTTCACAAGTTTTTTTGCTCTTTTGATGACTTAATGGAGGGTCCTTACCACCCTAGCTACCCTTTTTGTCAGCAGAACCTAGTAGCGCTTCAACCAAAACTCTATATTTCTAAAAATCGACTAAATATGCATAGATAATTTATTCAGAACCTAGTAACTAATTAAGCTGCCTTTTCTAGAATTTAAAATTCATAAACTCAAAATTTTGAATTCACCCTTGAGATCCTTTCCTCCTTGATCAAAAGGATGTATCGAGTTCGAGTTTTGAGAATATAACCTATTTTTTTCAATAGAGAATGCTTTAGCGGGAAACCAAACTAATTAAGCTAGTGAAATATGAATATCAAATGGTTAAACTAAAGAATGAATAATATTTAGCTACCTTCTCGATAAACAAAGATTTGGAGAAGAAAAAAAAAGGAAAATAAATCAAAGATTTAGCTCTCGTTCGACATAGATTTTGAAACTTGAAAATTTTGAATTTTTAAAATTATACTTTTTAATTCGGAACTTGAAGCTATGTTTGAACATATATTTTATTTGAATTTTTTTGTGAAGTTTTGTGAGTGAAAGTCCCAAAAATTTAAATTTGAAAATATTTGAAGATCAAATTTTATGATCAAACAGATATTTGAAGATAAATTTTCAAAATCTTACTACTGAAAATAATACAAATATCAATGGAGAAAAAATCAACGGACAGAGTCGATCCAAAAAATCAAGGGAAAATCAACCTAGTCCGGCGATTTTTGATTTTTTTATAATAGAAAATAAACGGACACCGTCAAGTTTTTTTTGCACAAAAATGCGCGAAAAATATAAAAAGTTTAAGTATATAGAAAATTTACGCAATTCGTCAATTTTTTGTTATTTTTTTACAAAAATCGACAGACTCCATCGATTTTTAAAGTGTAAAATTATAGTTGAATATAAATAAAAACTATGAAAATGTTTCATCAAAGAGCATGTGTGATCGAATGGCAGAATCATTTTTTATCGATTTTAAAAAACAGACAGACATGATCGGTTGTCCTTCTATTTTAACAGACGTTGTCCATTGCAATGCTAAAAGCGACGAATGTGAATACATTGTTTTAGTCGATTTTGACTAAAAAAAATTAACACAGTCCATCAGTTTTGACCTTCATTTTTTTAGGCATTTTTTTTATAGTGTCTATAGCCAAATACCAAGGGGTCGTTTGGTTGGGAACAAGTTATCCCGGAATAATTAATCTCAGGATTAGCTATTTCGGGATTAGTTATCTCACCATGTATATGGAATAACTTATCTCATCACTAAGGTATAAATAGTGGGATAAATAATCACGGGACTAACTAATACCTCCAACCAAACATGGGATAAAATAATCCTATATTTTATCCCGAAACTATTATAGCTTATACCTCACACCAAACAACTAGTAACTTAATTTTGGTGGACAGCTAGATCACACATTTTGGAACTTGGAAGACAGTTCAAAACTAAACACTTTATTTCTATATATATACCTAATTCCTCTCTTTTGAAACATTGAGGTCATAATTTCACCTTCCTCATTAAACACCTACATCCATATTCAAACAAAATATAGTAAAAAAGAAAAATAAATAAAAAGGTTGAGCTGTACACTTTGTACTTGTTGAAAATATGTTGTGAGATTTGATGGATCATGTTGTAATTAGGTTCAAAGAACTAAAGTTTGGCCCTTTTTTCATTTGAAGCATGTGATTAGTGAGCTTTATGGACAAGAGTATCCTTCGTATCATTGTCATAAAAAATCGTTTTATATTGCATTCAAAAACGTGACCTAATAAATAATGAAAGGGGCGAAAAATATAAGATGTTATGTTTAAACTCTAATAAACATTAAATATATATTAGATTTTGTTTAATTATTTACATATATAAAGTAATATATATGTCTCTCTACCTCACCTCTGAGGTAGAGGTACGAACTGCGTACACTCTATCTTCCCTAGATCCCACGTTGTGAGAATATACTAGATATATTAGTATATATAAAAAGATATATATGGACAAGAATATCCTCCACATTATTGTCAAAGAAAGATCGTTCTATACTACATTCAAGGGCGTGACCTAATAAATAATGAAGCAGATAAAATTTATAAGATATTTTGGTTTAAACTCTCTAACAAACATTTAAAATATTAGATGATCTTTTTTATGATATACATGGACAAGAGTATCCTCCATATCATTTTAAAGAAAAATCGCTCTACATTGCATTCAAGAGCATGACCTAATAAATAATGAAGAGAATGAAAATTATAAGATATTACGGTTTAAACTCTAACAAACACTAAGACTATCAAATAATTTTTTTATTTACATATATAAAGAGATATATATGGACAAAAGTATCCTCCACATTATTGTCAAAGAAAAGTCGTTCTATATTGTATTCAAGAGCATGACCTAAACAATAATGAAGTAGAAGAAAATTATAAGATATTACGATTTAAACTCTAACAAACATTAAAAATATTAGACGATTTTTTTATTCACATATATAAAGAGATATATACGGACACGAGTATCCTCCACATCATTGTCAAGAAAGATCATTTTACATTGCATTTAAGGGTGTGACCTAATAAATAATGAAGTAGATAAAAAATTTAAGATATTACGATTTAAACTCTAATAAACATTAAAAATGTTAGATAACTTTTTTATTTACATATATAAAGAGATATATATGGACAAGAGTATTCTCCACATCATTATCAAGAAAGATCATTCTATGTTGTATTCAATGACGTGACCTAATAAATAATGAAGCAGATGAAAATCATAAGATATTACAGTTTAAACTCTGACAAACATTAAAAATATTAAATGATTTTTTTATTTACATAAATAAAGAGATATATATGGATAAGAGTATTCTCCACATCATTGTCAAGAAAGATCGTTTAATATTACACTCAAGAGCGTGACCTAATAAATAATAAAATGGATAAAAATTATGAAATATCAACAATTACACTCTAATTTAATAATGATTATAAATATTAGGTGAGTTCTTCATAATATTCCTTCCATTTTAATTTATTTCTTATTTTTTCGTCCGTTTAAAAAAAAAATTGATAATTTTTTAATTTTAACTTTTTATAAGGCATATTTAGGATCACAAAATTAAAGGATATTTTGATACATTCTATATATCATTAATTTAAGACTATAAGATTAAAAAAAAATATTTTCTAAACTTTATGCCAAATCCAAATCAAATAAATAAATTAAAATTGAGGAAGAATTTATCTAAACCTTGATGATAAGAATTTCTTGATTTTGTGTGCTAGTGAAAGATAACAAATAGTGGCGAAACCTTTATGACACTAAGGGGACCGTTTGATAGAGTGTATAAGAATAATGCTGAATATGATGTATTAGTAATGCTTTCATTAGTTATACTGGTGTTATTTCTCATGTAATGTTGGTTTGGTGTATTAAATATAACTTGCATTACATAATTTTCAAAAAGAAAAAATTATTTACGAAAATACCCTCCACAAATATAGTGGAAAAGATGTGGAAAAGGTTTAAGGGGCATGTTGTATCTTTAATCATGCTAATACATACATAATTTGGTATCAAATAGAGTGTATAACTAATACTTATACATAAGTTGAAAAAATTTACCAAACAAGGCACTAGTAATACACAAAATTAATATATGCACTATTTTTTCTAATACACTCTACGAAACGATCCTTAAGTGAAGACTAAGGCTTGATATTAGCTTCGACTTTTGAAAAATAGGCTGACAATTGACAAAAAATACTAAGCAAACTATTGCCCTGTTCGAATTTTGATGGTCTGCTTGATCAATTTTTGAGGGTGATTTATAAGAACGGTACTTGGAGGTCGGTGATTTTAAAATTTTGATCATAATTACCTCATGACAAAAGTTTAAGTTTAATAAATTTTAACTTTCAAACTTAAAAATTTGTCCATGGCGTAAGCGGTTCTTCTGCTCTTTTTCGAAAGTCGATGACTATTCATAGCTATTACCTTGACACCAAAGAAGAGTTTAACCCAATGCTTTATTTCTGTCCTAGTTAATCCTGATTCAACATTAGAAGTATATTGATTTTTCCTCAATAATCGAATACTTTTGTCTGTAAATACTGCATATTTGATTCCATCCATAAATTGATTTTCTTCCCTATGAGTTATAGTCTCAATAAGAATGCTAGTTCTTACTGTTCATATATTATGATATGAATATACCTCATCAATTCGTTAAAGATTATCTATTTTAAAGGTCATGGAGTGTAATTTTTAATTTTCACATTTCTGACTTCATAGAAGCGAAAAGGGCTTTATTTTTTTTCGTGAAAAAGTATTTTTAGATAATAACAAAAGCTAAAATATAACCTCTTCTCCGCGATGAGCATTTTTGAACCTTGGTCAAGTATAAATATTACACTACTCTATTATTAATAAAAATATTTTTTTAGTTGATTAACTTATAAACACAAAATGTTATTTTCCAAAAGCAATTTTTTGAAAAACTCAAATAAAAAAAAACACTTTCCAAAATGAAACACTTCTCAGATTCTGGAAAATATGATCAAAAACAAGTTAGTAAATTTAAGTACCAATTAATATAATGCCTCTAACCTACCATAGCTTTAATCTAGAAGCTTCGAGTCACTCCCATATTGTTAGATGCAATTAAAGCTATATATCTATTTCTTTCGGTCCGTTTTACTTGTCATATTTATTTTACATATTTCTTAAAAAAATATTATCTAGAGAATAATTTGTTTAATTTATCCTTATTTATTACTTATTTTTATTGATATCTCTTCATATTTATAATTAAGGATAAAGATAGACCAAACAACTAATTATATCTTTATTTTTTTAAATGATAACTATTTTAAATTATTTATTTTTAGTAAATACGACAAGTAAATGAATCGAAAAGAATATCTAAATTTTTGAAGCATCTGGTACAACCCATGAGAGTATAATTAATGATTTTCATTTCAAACAGGTGTATTTATATATGGTGGACAAATTTTTGACATTAACCTTGGATTTTTCATATAAGTTGAGTACACCTGAAAATAAGTGTTTTTATAATTTAGTTAAATATTGCTCTACCAATCATCAATCCTTCATTTTTTTTCTGTTGAATTAAAAGTTGCAAATAAATTGACAATTATTGAAAGAAGAAAATAAGAGACGATTTCAATATATAAAAATCAATAGATTCGGAATATCACTACATCGACATATCGATTTGCTATAAGTGTTTTTTATTTAAAAATTATAATTATATAATTCGAGCAGAAAGCAATAAAAATGTATGTACTTACAACACTATCAATAATGCAAATCTACCCTCATTAGACTTTCTAGAAACACCTATTATATTCTACAATTCATACCAACCAAAAATATCTATCAAGGATTAAATTGTCCAAAAGGAATTATGTGATCATAAAATATCAATCTAAGAATCAAACTATATCATGTGTTATTACATGTAACATGTTTTTGTGGCTAACTATAATTTTCATCATTCTCAATTTGAATTTGATTTTCAAATACTATATCCTTTTTTTTTCTAATTTTTAATAACATTTGGAGAAATTACCATTTAATACATATTATCAATACTTTTCTTTTTTCAATATTTTTAACATAACATATTTTCTTCTATTGAAAAACAATTTTGTTCACCCGAAAGTCTATCGAAAAATATCTTCTCTACCCTATAAATATAAGGGTAAGGTCTACGTACCCCACCCACCTTCCCTCCTCCGTCCTCCTCAAACTCCATTCGTGAAATTTAGTGGTGGAGTCAGAATTTTTACTAAGGAGGTTCAAAATATAAAAAAGTAAACATACGAACTAGTCGAAGGAAATTTGACGTCTACTATATATATAAAAAAAAAAAATTAATCATATATAAAAAATATAATTTTCCATCAAAGAAAATTCGAAATCCCTAGCTCCAAGCTAGCTCCGGCCCTGATGGAATTATTATTATCATTGTATCATACTATCATTTGATTCATATTGAGTTAAACTTTATCTTAAGTTTATGGCTGTAGTCTACCTACCAAATTTCTAAGAGAAGGAAGAGAATCTAATTTCTATCTTATTAATTATATAGATAAGAAATTGGGACGAATATTCGTTTGAATAATAAAACACCAATTTTTTAAAAATAAATTTAATTAATTGCAATCTTGAAAGTTGAAATATATATTGAATAGAGTTAAAAGATGGAATAATATCCTGCATAATATGGCTCTCTGAGTACCCTAACAACTACACAAAGGGACGTTTTATTAAATATCCCAAGTCTTCAATTAATTTATTATATCTTTATTTTTCTTTGAAATAATAACAATAATAATATATTCAGTGTAATTTCATAAATAAGATCTGGGAAAGATAAAATATAGGTAAACCTTACTCTTACTTTGTGAAGATAAAAAAACTATTTTCAAAAGACTCTCGACTCAATTAACAAGTAAAGCACATCAAATCAGTATGAAAAAGAATACAAAAGTATATATATAGCAAATAATAGGGAAACATTACATACCATTCAGAAAATAAGAAACACTAACAATAGTCAAATAATGGGACAACCAAAGCACAATAGACAACGGAAAGTACTACCTCAGTCTCAATTTATGTGTCATGCCTTTTATTTTAGTCCGTCTTAAAAATAGTTGTCACTTTTTTATAATTGAAAATAATTTAACTTTAAAATTGCACTTTTACCATTAGTGAAATGTTTTGTAACCTCAAAAATGGTCAAGAAATATTTTAGACTACAAATTTAAAAAGTCTTTCTTTTTTCTAGAAAACTCTGTGATAAGTCAAACAATACCACATAAATTGAAACGGAGAGGGTAACAGATTTTCGCCATAACACTTGGCTCGAATTTTCGACACTTTTCTGCAATTAATTGCTGAAATAGTTTAAGTACATTGAATAGTTGAGTAGTCAATTAATATCATAGTATTTAGTTTATAGATTAATCATTGTCCTTATAACTCGGTGACAATATGTATTGTTTTAGTCAAGTTTAATCTTTCACTATACTCATAAGTATTTTTTAAATTATTATTATTGACATTGTAAAGATCTTATACATGTTACAAATAATAATAATAATAATAATATAAAAAAAAATTATAAGCACATCAATATAGTATTTTGTGGTACTAAAAAAAAGTATGTACCCAATTAGATAGTTTCTTTTCCCTAGTGACGTAGGGAACGGAAAAACAGGGAGGAGATTACAAAGTGAGGAATTGAATTCTCATCGACAAGGTAAGAGTTGAGATAATCAACTAACTGAATTACAAAAAATTTCCAGACAAATAGTCAAATTGTGCAAACTAGCACCAATATAAAAAAAAGATAAAGAAAAAAATGGTAGTATTTCAAGAGGGGAAATGAAGAACGACAAATATTATAGTTCAGAAAATACAACTTAGAGACCAATATGGATTGTGCTGGATGATTCGAGAATTCTTCATCCTTAATCAGAAATCTATTATTCGAGTCCCTGAAAATAATTTTTTAAATTTTGTATTTAGAGGCAAATAGGAATATGCAAAAAAGAAAAAAAGACTTTTTCAACCAAAAAGAAAAAGAAAAAGAAAAGTCTCTTTTTTTAATTGGTGGAAAAGTTGAGGAAAAAGCCTTTGGCGGTTTTTTAATAATCAGTTATTATTTCAATTTTTAAAATTGTGAAAAGACGCAACTATTTTGCCTATATAAACCCAATGAATTGCCACTCATTTTCCTCCCCTTCTTCCTTCTCTTCTTACAAACACTACTACTACTACAAAAAAAAACTGTAAAATTCTTCATTTTCTTCTCTCTAATCATCCTCATTTTGATTCTTGGTACGTTTTTCTATCTGGGTTTTTCTCCATTTTCACTATATTTTGTTTTTGCATATTGTTTGGTGAGAAATATTGCAAAAATCTGAAATTGGTAATGGGTTTATTTTGATACTTCTGGCACCAAAGTTTGTTCATTTTTGACCCATTAAACTAGTTTTGGTTAATGTTTAACTTGATTTTCCTTCTTGGTTTATCCATTTTTGCATAATGATGGGTGAGAAAGATTGAAAAATCAAGAATTGGTAAGGGGTGTATTGTGATGTTTTTGGCACCAAGATTTGTTCATTTTGATGTGTATTTTGGAGGGTTGAAGTTAATTTTTTGACACATTAAACTAGTTTTGGTTAATGATTTACTTGTTTTTTCCTTCTTGTTTAATGATGGCTGAGAAAGATTGTATTTTGATGTTGTTGGCACCAAAGTGTGTTCATTTTGATGGTTTATCCATTTTTGCATAATGATGGATGAGAAAGATATGTTTTGATGTTGTTGGGACCAAAGTATGTTCATTTTGATGTGTATGTTGGAGGGGGAAGTTAATTTTTTGACCCATTAAACTAGTTTTGGTTAATGAATAATTGGTTTATCCATTATTGCATAATGATGGGTGAGAAAGATTGTATTTTGATGTTTTTTGGGACCAAAGTATGTTCATTTTGATGTATATGTTGAAGGGTTGAAGTTAATTTTTTGACCCATTAAACTAGTTTTGGTTAATGATTAACTTGTTGTTTTTCCTTCTTGGTTTATCCATTTTTGCATAATGATGGGTGAGAAAGATTGCATTTTGATGCTTTTGGGAACCAAAGTATGTTCATTTTGATGTGTATATTGGAGGGTCAAAGTTCATTTTTTGACCCATTGAAGTAGTTTTGGTTAAAATGATTTATACTATTTGATTGAAGAATGATGTTTTCTTGGAATTTGTTTAGTATTTATCATGTTAAACTTTATATTTGCTCTGTGAAACTGTGTTAATTCATGAATGTAACAGTTATATTATCTTGAAGTTTGGTTTCTTTTTCCTGTTTTTGGTTATGTTATGACCTCTTTAAAATGAGAAATCTAAGGGGAAAGTTTCCTGCCTTTTTTCTTTAATTTGCTGATGTTTTTGTAGTTTTCATTATAAACAGATGTATATTCGATTTTAGTTTCTTGGATGATTAACATGATCCTATTAGTTATGATGAAGTGCATTAACTTTTCTTTTTCAGAATAATGAGTAATAAATAATTGTTCTAATGATTTGTACTTTGAAGAAGCTTGCAATTTTTTTCTATTTGTAGAATTTTTTCTTTTTGTTAATTCTGAGGGTCAAGGGTCCACTTTCTTTTGGCTTGACATAAAAAAATAGCAGGTTATGGACTTGTGGCTTTGTTTTTATATGAACTAAATTAGTAGGGACATATTGAATAATAGCCCCTTTCTTTGCTTCTTGTAATAATCATATGTAGATTTGTTAAAGTCAATAATTGGGAAGCCATCATGAAGAAGTGTAGATTGAGACTTAAACTGAATTTTTCAAATTGGTTTTTGTGGATTTAGATTATCTTTGTCAACTGTTCTTACGGATTTCACTTCTTTACTCAAGTTTTCTTAGGCCAAAATGGAATATGGACATGTTCAGAGGCCAAAATACGACTGTCTTCTTTTCGGTATGTTATCTTCTTTAGAAGAATTAGTTATCGAATTCCATTTCTTCGTTAGTTCATCTTTTATGTATCTTTTGGATGGTTTGATGATAAAGCATTTTGGATTTTACAGATCTAGATGACACTCTTTATCCCCTTAGTGCTGGTCTGGCGATTAGTGTTCGCGAGAACATTGAAGGTATAGTTGATATGTTCTTCAAAGTTGTAAAACTAAATACCCTTTTAAAATTGGTTATTTTGTGACTAATTTTCTATCGGGAACAACCTCTCTACGCCACAAAGGTAGGGGTAAGGTCTGCGTAGATCCTACTCTCTCAATTACCCGGGGTATATTGTTGTGACTAATTTAGGAATTAATGTGCTTCTGCAGATTATATGGTTGAAAAGCTTGGCATAGAACAAAGCAAGATTGCTGAGTTGGGTAATTTACTGTACAAGAACTATGGAACCACAATGGCAGGCCTCAGGGTAAAGCTTTTTTTGTTTTAAACACCTTTTTTAGCATCAAATTTTGATCATCTAAACAAAGTTTTATTTTTAGAACTTTTAACTTAATGAGACAACTTGTTTATTTTTGTGGTAGGCAATCGGCTACGATTTCGACTATGATGAGTACCATAGGTGAGTATCTGTAGCAGCAGTTGGACTCAATTCATTTTAAACTCTCTCTATTAGGTTATTGAACTTAAATTTGCCAATTTGTGTGTTCTGCAGTTTTGTCCATGGGAGATTACCTTATGAAAATTTGAGGCCTGACCCTGTTCTGAGAAGTCTTTTGCTGAGCGTTCCTATACGCAAAGTTGTAAGTCCATAATCACAATCCTTAAGCGTTTTTGTTAACATTTTGATAGCCATCAGAAAATGGCTGGTTGAAGCATTTTCTAAATGTTCTTTTTTTTCTGTGTAACAGATCTTCACTAATGCTGATAAGGTCCATGCTCTCAAAGTTCTGAATAAACTTGGATTGGAAGATTGTTTCGAAGGGATACTATGCTTTGAGACACTGAATCCAATTCACAAGAGCACTCCATCAGATGATGAAGACGACATTGAGTTTGTTGGTTCAGCCACATCCTCCAACGCCGCTGCTACTAACGGCTCTGAGATCTTCGACATTATTGGACACTTTTCTCAACCTAAGGATGGATCAGTGTTGCCAAAGACACCAATTGTCTGCAAACCTTCTGAAGTTGCCATCGAACGGGCATTAAAGATTGCCAACATTAACCCACACAGAACAGTAAGAATTTTAACTGTTCCCACTCTTTGAATCATCCTACTTCAAGAATCATTGCTATCTAAATGTACTCACTTGAAAAATGTATACTTTTCAGCTTTTCTTTGAAGATAGTGTCCGTAATGTTCAAGCTGGCAAGCGTGTAGCTCTTGATACAGTACTGGTAAGTAGTTTTACTCCCTCTGTTACATTTTACATGACACTCTTTCCTCTTTAGTCTGTTCCACGAATAATGATACATCTCTACATATCAAGTTCTAAGGTTGTTTTATGATACGTGGGCGGACGTTTATCTTTCTTAAACTACGTACCGAGTCTAACACTGTGTATTGTTGCTGTTATTTTCAGGTTGGAAATTCCCAAAGAGTTGCTGGTGCAGATTATGCATTAGAAAGCATCCACAACATAAGGGAAGCATTACCACAACTTTGGGAAGTTGACAGGGTGGCTGAAGTTAACTACTCTGGTGTTGCTGTGGAGACATCTGTCACAGCTTAGAATCAGTAGTAGTATATCTCATCATGCTTACTGCTGCTGCTGTTGCTGTTGGGAGAAGAAAAAAAATCAAGAATGATTATGGGAAGATCCATATTTCCTGTCAAATTTGATTTAGATGTTTTGTTGTCATTATTATCAATTAATTAAGTAGTCTATTAGTACTTCCTTTCAACTAGTGATGATCCATCCATCCAACAAATCTTGTAAATAAACTATGCCTTCTGTTTCTCCAAATTCTATTTTTGTATCAGTCTACCTTTCTATGATTATATAATAATAATAATAATAATAATAATAATAATAATAATAATAAAGTTCCAATTGTTAATTATTCCAAAGGATAGAGTTTGCATCTTTTCCATCTTATTATTATGATTGGTGGGGGCTATAAACCATAGCCAACACATTTTATAAGGGGTTGACACAAGTTGTATTATTATCCAATGACATCAAGAAGATTGGTTTAAAGATCATAATAGATCGAAAAATCTCTATAATGATATCGTTTATTCAGATATTTTTTGGTTATAGCAATAAGTTGTATCAAAAAATTCATTCCAAAGAAAACTTAATCGTTATATTGAAGATAATTGTTATAAAGAGGTCTAATCGTATATTCGAACAAGATAGCATGACGCATCAAACATGATTCATATGGGATGGATATTCGATATTAAAGATCATAATAGACTGAAAAATCTCTATAATGGTTATTGATCATGATATCTAAATGACTCAAGAAGACTGGTTTAAAGATCATAATAGACTGAAAAATCTCTATAATAGTGTCGTTTGTTCTGATATCTTTTGGTTATAGCAGTAAGTTGTATTGAAAAATCCATTCCAAAGAAAACTTAATCGTTATATTGAAGATGGTTGTTATAAAGAGTCCTGACTGTATATCCCAAACAAGATAGCGTAACGCATCAAACATGATTCACATGGGATGGATATTCGATATTAAAAATCATAATAGACTGAAAAATCTCTACAATGGTTATTCATGATATCCAAATGACTCAAGAAGATTGGTTTAAAGATCATAATAGACTGAAAAATCTCTATAGTGACGATATTTGTCCGATATCTTTTGGTTATAGCAATAAGTCGTATTGAAAAATTCATTCCAAAGAAAACTTAATCGTTATATTAAAGATGATTATTATAAAGAAGTCTGACTGTATATTTCAAACAAGATAGTGTAACACATCAAACATGATTCACATGTGATGGATATTTGATATTAAAGATCATAATAGACTGAAAAATATCTATAATGGTTATTCATGATATCCAAATAACTCAAGAAGATTAGTTTAAAGATCATAATAGACAGAAAAATCTCTATAATGACATTGTTTGTCCAATATCTTTTGGTTATCGCAATAAGTTGTATCGAAAAATCCTTCCAAGGAAAACTTAATCGTTATATTAAAGATGATTATTATAAAAAGAGATCTGACTATATATTCCAACAAGATACCATAGCGTATCAAACATGATTCACATTGGATGGATATTCGATATTAAAGATCATAATAGATTGAAAAATCTCTAAAATGGTTATTCATGATATCCAAATGACTCAAGAAGATTGGTTTAAAGATCATAACAAACTGAAAAATCTCTATACTGGCATCGTTTATTCTGATATCTTTTAGTTATAGCAATAAGTCTATTATAAAGAGGTGTGACTATATATTCCAAATAAGATAGTGTAACGTATCAAACATAATTCACATGGGATCGATGTTTGATATTAATACGTTTGTTTACAAATATAACAGATTGTGATTAAGATGTATAATCAATCTGGCATCAGCACAATAATGTGGCTAGGAAATTTTATTATTTTTGAAGATTGTGACTATTATGACATGTAGTGTACAATTATAGGTTTAATGGGTACATATGATGTCATTTAGTGGCCTGCCATTTCCATGTGAAGCCAAACTGATATTATTAATAACTATGTTGGACTTAACATAAGTTGGTTTGAGGCCTGTGTGGATGGATTGGGACTAGGCAAATTCGTGGAAGAAATGATTTAGTGATTGACCTGCATAAAATTTTTAGTTTTACAAGTGATGTCAACAGTTAAAGAAACGAATAAATAAATTAATCAAATTAAAGATCAATATTTTTAATTTGAATGAATTGATGAAGGATATTCATGATGTTCGAAAAGATTTATGTTCGTTCGCTCTTTGCAGGCAGTGTAACATACTGAATAAAAAGTGATTGTCCATTGGGCCTATTCTTCATCGGATAGGAGAGAGGAAGAGCTTTTATTCCAACAATACAAGTTATTTCAGCAAGAGCTTTTACTAAAACGGAACTACGATCGTCAATTTTAATTAACTCTACATATATAACCAGCCTTTTTTGAGAGTTATCCAAGCACAATATATTTTTGTAAATAGTTTAAATTGTTAATTATATTTTCAGAGTTCATTTAAGTCTTAAGAGTATTTCCAAATAGGAACAATACATAATATGCCATGATTATTGCTACTATATATTATCAATGTACCATTAAATATATCATATTATGTTTATATATGTAAACTAATGTGCCATTTGAGATTTCTAATTTTTTTTTGCGGGGGGGGGGGGGGGGGGGGGGGGGGGGGGGGGGGGGGGTAGGGTAGGAGTGGATGTGAGCTAGGTGGGGGTGGCAGGGTGAAGGATCATGTTTTGGGTGGTAGGAGGTAAGGGGGGGGGGACAGTTTTTTTTTTTCTTTTTTCTATGTTCTTTTGTGTCATTTTTTTTTTTTTTAATTATATATTTTTATGGAGCGTAGATTATTAAATAGACTTTCTATTTTAATGGGATTGAAAGTTTTAACTGGAATTTGGATCTCGAAGAATATATGTTTTCTCCTACTGGAGTGTAAATGTTTTAGGAAAAATTACCTAAAACATAGCTATATTTTACATTTTATGGAAGATATACATTGATACACGTATCTCTAAATTGTATGCACAATTCTTGTATGTGTGTGTATATTGTGTATATGCTATCAATATATATACACAATGTATCAGTATATATACGTTGATTAGACAAGTGAGGCTTGCTCAAGTGGTTGACACCTTCATCATTGATCGGTAGGTTGAGGGTTCAAGTCAACCCAAAGGATAAGTGAAAACACTATTGATCCTCCTAGAAATGGGTGAAAAAAAAGTATATACATTGATAATATCTACACGCACATACATAGTATATGCTAATTTTTTTACAAAAACAATATGCACTATACTGTGGATATACATTGATACATGTATCTCTAAATTGTATGCATAATTCTTGTATGTGTGTGTACTGTGGATAGGGGTGTACAAAATTGAACTGCAAATCGAATCAAACTGCAAATCGAATCAACCCGCAAAAAAAACCCGACTAGTTGTTTGGTTTGACTTGGTTTGGTATTGAAAAAAAAATCTGACTATAATTGGTTTGGTTTGGTTTTAACTAAAAAAAGCCAAACCGAACCGAGCCAACCCGATATTACATGTACACTATTTTTAAAAATATTTTATACATAAAAATATTTATTGTGATGTAATTTATAAATATTTCAACTTTTTCATAGTTTTTATCTTTCAATATATTATTTCAAGTTTAAACTTAAAATTTTAAATAGTCCAATAAGTCTTTTTACAACCTATAGATATTAGTAGCTCAAATAAAGCCCAAATTAATACGAATGTTCACAAAAGATTATTCAATCCAACTCTAGGAATGACAATCATGTTAGATATTTATTCTTTAATTTTATATAAATACATAAACTAATTTATTTTTTTGTTTAATATTTAGTCATGTAGTTAATACTTATTAAACTTATTTTAACATGACTTAATACTTTTAAATTATGATTATTTTTCTTATGACTTATTAATATGCAATATTTATTCTATGCAATTTCATTATTTTTTGGTTGAATATTTTATTGTCATCACTCACTTCATAAATTCCAAATAAAGTGAATATATTTTGTGTTATTTGTTTAAGAAATACCTTAGATAGTTGTATTTTGCTCGTACTAAAGAAATATTTGAAGCACAAGTTAATTATATGTTTGTATGAACACTTTACCAGAAAAAACCCAAAAAAACCCGAAAAACCCGAAGAAACCAAAAAAACCCAAGAAAAAACGAGGTTGAAAAATCCGACTTTTATTAGTTTGGTTTATAAATTAAAAAACCCAACACTAATAATTTGGTTTGGTATTTACAAAATTCAAACCAACCCGGTCCATGTACACCCCTAATGTGGATATGTTGTCAGTGTATATACAATGTATCAGTGTATATACATTGATAAGACAAGTGAGGCTTGCTCAAGTGGTTGAGCACCTCCACAATCGACTTATAGGTTGAGCATTCTAGTCACGCTAAAAGATAAGTGAGAACACTATTGATCCTCTTAGGGGTGTGGTGGAAAAAAATGTATATACATTGATGATATCTGCGCAGACATACCTTGTATATACTACATTTGAAAAAAATACTGCTATATTTTGAAAAGAAGATGTGCGCTATTTCTTGCAAAAAAGAGCACTAATCCCTCGCTACTTACTGAAATTTATTATATGCAACGTGTCCTTAGGCTGGACCCTTTAGATTTCAGGATCTATCTCCAAACCTCCAGCCTATCGTTAATTTCATTGCGTGTCTCGTCACTCACACTATGTCATCTGCAAATAACATATACCATGGCACTTCCCTTGCATATCTCACACGAAAAATAGATATATGTTAAGAGTTGATCCCTAGTGCAACCCCATCACGACTGAAAAGTGTTCCAAGACTTCACCCATTATCCTCACCCAAGTCTTGGCTCTTTCGTACATATCCTTAAATCTCCGTAATGTAAGCTAGAGATACACAAGAAAAATACCACTACATTTTTTTCGCAAAAAAAGGCACTAATCTTGCTACTTATTGAAATTTAAATTTGTTATATGTAATGTGTCTTTAGGCCCAATGATAGAGTGTAACTCCAGCCCATCAGATTTACTTTAGAGGCCCAATAAGTAGACCACATTGATCTAAAACCCCATGAGAAGTTGATAAGGTGACATGAAAATCTGACAAATGGATAAGAAAAATGTACAAAAATCCCAACTACCTAATAGCTACATTTTGAAAAGAAGATAAGCGCTATTTCTTGTAAAAAAGAGCACCAATCTTGCTACTTATTAAAATTTATTATATGCAATGTGTTTTTAGGCTGAACCCTTTATATTCCAAGATCTATCTTCAAATCTTTAGCCGGTCATTAATTTTATTGCGCGTCTCGTTAATCAGTACTATGTCATCTGCAAATAACTTACACCATGACACCTCCTTGCATATGTCACACGACAAAATAGAAACAGATTAAGAGTTGATCCTGGTGCAACCCTATCACAATTGGAAAGTGCTCCGAACTCCTCCCATTGTCCTCACCCGAGTCTTATCTCTATCGTACATATCCTTAATCGCCCGATACACAAGAAAAATATGCAACATTTTTTTGCAAAAAAACGTGCACTAATCTCGCTACTTATTCAAATTTGTCATATGCAATTTGTCTTCATGCCCAATGATAGAGTGTAGCTCTAACCCCACCAGATATATATTTTTAGGCCCAATAAGTAGACCAACATTGATCTAAAACCCCTAAAACCCAATGAGAAGTTGATAAGGTGATTTGTCACACATGAAAAATCTGACAAATGGATAAGAAAAAAATGTACTATATAAAAATCCCAACTACTCCCTAATACTCCTATATCATGAAAAAGTTTAGAAGAAAATAATGACTTGTTTGATTCTTGAATAGACTACTAGATTTTTTTCTTTGGTATAGAAATGGCTGCCTTGACACGTGTATCTCCATATCAATGCAATAAATTAAGTCTGGTAAATCATAGACTTCCAGATTTGTCTTCTGCACTTGTAACAACTACCCCATCATCACTTGTTTCATTTCCAAAGAAAAACAAGAAATTTATAAGCAGATTCTCAGTGTTTGCTATGGCTGATTTGAACATAAGCACTGTTCTTGTTACTGGTGCTAGTGGCAGAACTGGTAAAGTTCCCTTTTTTCCCTTTTGGGGTTTCTTGATTCTATCTTATTCGTCGATTTTATTATTACCTGTTACTTCCTTTGTGTCAGTTTTCAGATTATTTGTTATGCTGCTGTTCTTTTTTTCCCTAGTATTTTCATCCTTACATGCTTTGATATGCTTTACTTGACCCAAGGGTCTCTCGGAAACAACCTCTCTACCTGCACAAGGTAGGGGTAAGGTCTGCGTACACACCACTAGGTAACACTGGGTATGTTCAGGGGAAGAGCCAGGTAGGCAGAGGCGATTCTAGAATTTCTAGAGTACGGGTGCACTACTAGAAAAAGAAGGAAAAATGTGTTAAGTGGGAATTGATCCTTATTCCTCTTGGTAAATAACTAAGCTTTTAACCAAGTGCAACATCAAGTCTTTTTGTATCATGGGTGCCAACGGGTAATATTAGATCAATTCTAGAAAATATGAATATAAAATATCTAGTTTTACGGAAAGAGCTTAGGTTCACGTGCCCCAAAAATAGCACATAAATTTACCCCTGCAGGTAATGCCGAGCGGTTCATCTAAACCCCTTTGGTAGAAAATAACATCATTTATGCATAGTTAAAATTATTTTTTATGTATATATAGCAGATGTTCAACCCTCTTTTGCTTGTTCGTGTGTATACTTCATATTTTGAACCCCTTTAGTGAAAATCCTGGCTCCGCTACAGGGTATTTGTTGTTGTTGTTGTTCGGGTTTCTTGATTTTGATACAGTCCTTCATGAATAGTCATATGGATTGTGTCCGATGGAGTGTTTTCCCGTTTGGAAGTTAGAAGGGTTTAGGGAAGTTATTGTGTAATCTTCATTTCAGAAATTTTCGAGTTTCTGAATGTGTAATGCTGCTGTAACTAACTGCTATTTTGTGGCCTTGGGGTGCAAATTCAGTATAAAGATTATTTTTTTTCAAAAATTGTTTATGTAGTTTTCTGGTGCTAATTCTGGGGGAATTTTGGCTTTTGTGGGAGTAATGTGGGATTGAGGCATTGGAATTTGTATGGGTGTGATACCAATGAGACCTAGCTAAGGCATGATGATTACGCAATCATATTATTTGGTAGAAAATTGTTGAGAGGAGATCAGCTGATACATTATTTTCGTGGTGTTCGGTCCAACTTGCTTGTACCTTGACTAATTCCATGGGGTACCTATTAGCTTCCGCTAGTACAAGTACCTGGTAACTCTGTGCACCAAGGATTGAACTGATGGGACGAAATCATGTAGTGTTTTGGCGAGTGGATTTGAACTTGAGACCTCATAATCCTCAAAAATCCACCATATTGACCACTAGACTACACCTTTGAGTGATACACATTGTTCTAGAAGATGAAGCTTTTATCTTTCTTTTCCCCCTTCGAAAAGAATAATCTAAAAGAAGAGATAGGAGCTCAAGCGATGAGATTCATTTTTCGCGTTAAAGCCCTATTACAACAGTATGTGAACTGTTATCATGTTAGCATTGCTTCTCAAATCTATCAAGGAGGCTCTTGATAGCTAAAGAATGTACTTTTCTGCTGTTTTTAGTATTATTTATCTATTCTTAGGAGTTAGGATCGCCCATCATTAGGTAGTTTCCTATGGTGAAGGTGGTTATATACTCGTAGCTTTTATGCTCTAAAACCAAATTTAGTTGGTCTATTAGTTATTTATCATCATATTTCAATTGACTGTTTATTAAGTAAACACATGGCTGAAATTAAAATGGTTTAATAACTTTTGCACAATGACTTAGATGGTTTTAATTGAAGAAGATTCAACCCGAGTATACCAGAGGTACAACTTCTCTTAGAATTTTGTCTTTTCTGTTCTTGGGCTTCTTAGTAAATGACTAATGCTAGAATCAATCATGTCAAGTGGCTATGAGCTTTAGAGTATGATGTAAATTGAGCTATTCCTGTTCCTAACATGATCAACAATTCTGCTGATCTTTTATTGACTCGTTGTTTGAACTGTAGGATCAATTGTCTATAAGAAGTTGAAGGAGAGGTCAGAGACATATACGGCTAGAGGATTGGTTAGAACAGAGGAAAGCAAACAAAAAATTGGTGGTGCAGATGATGTTTATATTGGTGATATCAGGAATACCGAGAGTCTTGTTCCTGCTATACAAGGTATCGATGCTCTCGTTATTCTTACAAGTGCTGTGCCAAAAATGAAACCCGGGTTTGATCCAACAAAAGGTGGAAGACCTGAATTCTATTTTGAGGATGGGGCGAATCCTGAACAGGTACATAATGCTTTGGGTACTCATATCCGTCCACAGATTTTTAGTTGTCGTTGTCTGACACAAAACTTACTGGCTTTGTATTTTTAGGTAGATTGGATTGGCCAAAAGAACCAAATAGATGCTGGTATGTAATAATCTTGGACTATTTTGGTATCTAAATTGTACTTCCATCTGCTTATCTAAGATATACAATATGCATTTTACAGCTAAAGCTGCTGGTGTGAAGCAGATCGTGCTAGTTGGGTCAATGGGAGGGACAAATCTTAACCACCCCTTGAACAGTTTGGGGAACGGGAATATATTGGTTTGTAACTTGATTCTTTTCCTTCATCTTTTTCCTGTAAAAGTACTCTCTTTCCTTTATTTCTGCTACCATTTTGATGGCGTGCCCCACCATTTCCACAGCTGCAAAAATATCGTGGCTGCATGCATACTATTATCTATTCCATCTTTCTACAAGTTTTTGTTTCTCATAGTCGAATATCAGGAGCTATTCGATAGTCACATTAGATGTAATATATTTTTTTTTTAATAAGTGCATATCTCAATGATGCTGTCATCGCATGACACATTAAATGTAATAGCTTATATAGATGTTAAGGTGGTTCTATCCTTGCATCTTAGGAGATAGATAACTATTTTTTCCAGTTATGTTTATTTTGAAAAGAATGTCACTTCAACGGCATTTATAATGTTACATCTCTGACAAGTGAGAATGTTACCTTTTGACCTTCTTTCTTTTTTGGGAATTATTGTCATTCATAAATTCTGGCAGACTAACTATTATGAAGGTTACAGGTTTGGAAGAGAAAGGCTGAACAATATTTGGCTGACTCTGGAATTCCATATACAATTATAAGGTTTGTTCAATACTCGTATCTGTATCAATATTCATTTGTGGCTGAATAAATATGGCAAAAGCATTGAATTTTCATTTATAATAACCAAAGGTTCTCTTAATAGATATTTATGCCATATATTAGGTGTGAAATAAACAAAACAGTGTGAGTCGCACTCCTTAATTTAGAGCACTATCCTACTATTGTAGAAAATCTTTTAGAAGTTTTTACTTTTAAACAGTTTGTAGAGTATATTCTCTAAGGCTTGGAAATGTGATTTTTTTAAATCGGTAAAAGGATTTGCATATTTGAAAGAAATATGAAGCAAATTTGGGAAATAAATTAGCAGTTAAGAAATATTCCGTTGAGCCAAAATAATGCTGGGTCAGGAATATATGGTACTGTGAATTGTGATAAGGCAAAAGGATGGATTTGTCACGTCCATGACAAGGAGGGGGATGGGGCTGATGAGGACGGGTCAAAGAGAAGGACTGATAAGGATCTAAGGTGCCAAGCTTCTGAAAAAGGTGTGCGTATGACACCATAGGCAAATCCCACATCAGAAAGGTTTCACTAGAATCACCAGTAAGAAATATATTTAAATCATGCTTCCAGGTATCCTGTGTCACTGGTAGATAAAGGTAATCTCCTCTTTGGGATGGGACTCAAAACAGAAAAGGAGAAGATTTATACCTGGAAATAACTGGTAACTTGAGTTAACAACGGTTCTTACCTAGTTGGTGATGTTGAAGTATGTGACTAACTCATCTAAAAGCTTAGGCGGTTGGAAAGAACACTCTTATTTATGTAAGGCATAATATATAGATAGACACCTTAACTTGGCAACTAAACACTCATACTTTGAGGATGCACATCTAAACACCTCAACTTGTCACCACTCTATCAGTTGAACGCTCCACCTTACAAAATGATCATGTAGACACCTCCGAAATTTATGTGCCACGTCATCGTCGGGTGTCCACGAGACACCATAGGGACGAGTTGAGGTGTCTAGATGTACATTTATAAAGTTGGAATGTTTAGTTGCCAGTTGAGGCCAAGTTAAGGTGTTTATCTATGTATTATGCCTTTATGTAATTATATTTTCATACTGATAAAAAAAATGTGATTATATTTTCATTTTTCAATAAACCCCCTCGCATGCGAGCCCAGTTCTTTTTCATGATACAAGCACATGGAGATTTTTTTTGATAATGGGTAGAGGTGAGACTCGAACTTAGGATCTTTGTGATACCATGTTGAAGTGTGTGACCAACTCATTTGAAAGCTCAAGCTGTTTGGAGAGTATACTTTTATATACTCAATTATGTCTTCAACTGGTGAATTCAGAAAACTGTATTTCTTCCTTGAATAATACTAATTTTATCTAAGGTTCATGCCCTCATTTTTATTATTAGACCACTCGCTTGTTAATTATTCTGGTGAAATGACCTCCATGTTACAATCATCCCCAATTTCGTTGCTTAAGATTTGCTGTTTGATCACTATTTTTATGTTTCGTCTTGTTCCAGGGCTGGAGGGCTACAAGATAAAGAAGGTGGTATAAGGGAACTACTTGTTGGAAAGGACGATGAACTTCTCGAGACAGAAAGTAAAACTGTTGCTAGAGCTGATGTTGCAGAAGTCTGCATTCAGGTATATTGATGGCCTCTGCTCTTTTTGAATTCTATCTAGGTCCTTTGCTTTTACCTTGATCAGCTTCAACGCTTCATGCTTTCATCAACCTCGTTCTCTATAGCTTTGCTCATCTTCTAAGACTAAACTCTTCGAGGCATTTTGATGTCGACAGGCACTGCAGTATGAGGAAGCAAAATTTAAGGCATTTGATCTGGCCTCGAAACCTGAGGGAACTGGCACTCCAACTAAGGATTTCAAGGCTCTATTTGCACAAATCGCTACTCGTTTCTGATGTACTGCTCACTAGGACTATGTCCAAAATTTTCATCCCTCCATTTTTGCCAACATTTGTTCAAAAGGGAGGTTAATAAACTTAAGGTAGATAGGCATCTGAGTTTGGTTGTACCATTGCAGCTCTCTCCCCGTTCTCCCCTGCGTAGCAGCTAACCTTATCTTGATTTTTCTGATGTTTGGGAGGCAATAAACTCAATAAGCATTTTTGAACTAGTGCATGAGGGCAAACAACTATGTTATTATTACTTGCTTGCATTTGCATGCTTCTTCACCAAATAATGTTGTTGTTCATTCTATGCCTCCTCGTCTATCGAAAACAGTCTCTCTACCCTCACAAGGTAAGGATAAGGTCTGCATACACTCTACCCTCTCCAGACCTTACCTGTGAGATTATACTAGGTATGTTGTTGTGGTTCGTTTTATGCCTCCTTGATGGTAATCAAACTTATCTATTGGATCAGTGCCATGGTTTTATAGTTCATATGTAAATGGATCCCTAGGAAAACATTTAGGAAAGTAAATTCCCATGAGAATCTAACTTATCTATTATGTTCTTTTAACTCTATCTGCTATGACAAATTTTATGAAGTTTTCTAATTTGGGATATCTTTAAATGTAATACTTTTACAATGAATGCATCAGCTAGGATTTTTTTTTTTTTTTAAAAAAATGCTTTTAAACCCTGTGATCATCTAGTAGTGTTATAAAGGAAAAATAAAAAAAAGCTTATGATGAGCATCTATTTGACTTGACCAATTCCAAGATCAAATTCTAGTAGGCATACAATTAATTATAAGTGGTTCCTTTGACCCTATAATTCAAAGGGCAATAGGATAAAGAGAGTGTTTGGTATGGAGGAAATTTTTTAAGAAAATGTTTTTAAATTTTCTCATATTTAGTTGGTCAAAATTATTTGAAAAATATTTCTCGAGTATGAGTTTGGAAAACAGTTCTCGAGTAAAATGAGTTCTTTAAAGGAAAAATTACATGACATCGCAAACATTCATGCCTAGTAGTTTATTTCAATAACATTTCGCAGCTTATGTTTAAAACTATTGCTATTTGTATTTGTATTTCGTTCTATCAATCAACACTCAATTATATTTGTATTTGTATACATGTATTTGTATTTGTATGTCGAGATTTCACAAAGTATACAATATGAATTTATATTTGTATGTCGAGATTCCACAAAATATACAATATGGATTTTATATTCTCTCAATCAACATTCAACTCTATTTGTATTTGTATGCCTGTATTTGTATTTGTATCCCGAGATTATATAATTGCTATTGAAAATGTTGCTACGGATTGTAATTAGGCAAAATGTAGCTATGGAGGCCTGATTAAGTTCCTACTAATTGATGAAAGTTTCTCTTCTTTAAAAATCAGAAAAATGACTTTTCATATGAAAGTAGGCAAAACAAATTTCATAATTGGCACTCCAAGCTCATTGTCTCCTTCTCATCCCCACGCTCCCAACTCCAATACTACCCACCCTATAGTATTTTCCTACGTCACATATAAATGCTTATTTGATAATATTTTTTTATTATCTTACCAAACACTAGAGAGCAAACAAGAAAATCACTTATTTTTCAAAAAAATATTTCCTTTACAAAACTCACCCAAAGTCTTTTTTTTTTTTTAATGTTTGAGGTTAACAAAAATATGAAGATAGCTTAAAGACAATTTGTTTTGATTACATCTACAATTATTTGATTAGGTTTGTAAACTAAAAGTCACATGCTAATAAAGTCAGCATTAACATTTGAAACTTTTGTTTTAGAGCCTATTTGGATAAGTTTATTTTAAGCTGCTTTTTTTAAGTTGGAAATCTCAGCTTTTAGCTTTTAGTTTTTTTTTGCTATTTTGACTTAAAATTAAGTGTCCAGAAGCACTTTTTTAACTTACCCAAACATTATAAAATAGCTTAAATGCGATTTTAACTTAAAAAGCACTTAAAATAAGTCAATCCAAACGGGTTCTTAGTTGCCATGTTCTTGTTTTTCACCAACAACCCAAGATACTACTAACCTAATTATATTCTTCTGACTATCAAAGAATTTAAAAATCATCTGAGGAAACTTCTTGTGCAATTTCAAATCATTTCATAATGTTTTTGTTTCTTGTTTTTATGTTATGTCTTTTTCTAGACTGTTTTTGTCTTGAGTCAGGGTCTATCGAAAATAATATACCTCACCTCTGAGGTAATGATACGGATTATGTATACTCTATCCTTTTCAGACCATATTTTATGAGAATATACTGAGTATGTTGTTGTAAACTAAAAGACCTAACCATGTTATTAATATGACATTCACAAACATCTAAATATTTGTTTAAAGTAGCTTGCTTTTGACAAAGAACCATGACACTTGTGCTCCTTTGTTTCTACTAAAATAAAATGTGAAGTATTCAATAATGCTTTTGTTGGTTCGATAAAATTTCAATATCTAGATTCCAGGGTCAAGTCCTATAAATATATGCGTAAAATAAGTATCGATATACATTTTAGAATTCATAACGTCTAAATTCTGAACAATCAAATAAATGAATGCTTATTTGCACAACAGTAAAGTATATCGCTTTAGGATATTTTGAAGAGATGTAAACAACAAAAAGGTTGAAAATACGATTGAATTTTTTTTCTCTCTTAAGTTGACTTTACCTTAGACTCATACCACAACTATCGGTGATTATTGATCGGCCAACCAAGCCGGCTCACCTTTTGGATAAAAATTATATATTAACTCATTTAAAGGGAAATTCGTGCATTCTTTTGGAGAAAAGCACATAAATACCCCTAGAAGCAAATTAATTACCATGAGTTACCCCCTTCCAAACTAATTTCAAGTAATGCCCCCTCGCTAAAAAAAAATTACTCGAGATATTGCTTCGCCGCTACTTTGGGTTTTGATTCATTTGAGCGGATCTTTTTCATTTAATGCATAAAGATAATGATTGCTATTGTGGCCGTGGGACCTACTGAATGTGCATAGCTAGTCTTTTTTTGTTTTTGTTTTTATTTCTATTTTATCTTTTTCTTTTCTTTTTGTTTTGTATTGAAGACTAATGAAAATATAATAAAACTAAATAATTAGACTAGAATAAAAAGTAATGAAAAATATTAGACAAAAATCACTAATTTATTTATTAAAATTTAAGTTAGTAAAAACTTATTTTTTTATTTTTCAAATATAAATAATATTTATATCTAAAACTTAACTCTATTTTTATATTTTATGTACAAGTAAAACTTGTTAAAATTGATATAAAAATAAAATATATGCTCCCTTTGTTTTAATTTATTTGTCATGTTTTGACTTGGCATGAAGTTTAAGAAAGTAAAAAAAATTGAATCTTGTGATCTATTAAAGGATTGAAGCATACATCAATGATACCATGTCAGTATATAGATATATCGTGATGGTATCATGGAGGTCTCACTGAAGGACTGAAACATACATCAATGATACCACGACAGTATATAAATATACTATGATGGTTCATTGATGCCTGAAGCAAACCTCAATGATACTATGATAGTATATGAATATAATGTGATGCTATCATGACGGATGAAGAATTGTCTTATCGAAGGATTGAAGTACTCCTCCACGATACCATGTCAGTATATAGATATACTGTGATAGAATCATTAAGAAATGAAGCAAACCAAAATGATACCATGACAATATATAGCTATAGTGTGATAGTATACTATGGAGTGTCTCATTGAAGAACTGAAACATTACTCCATGATACAATGCCAGTATATAGATATACTCTGATGGTATCAAGGAAGACTGATGATTGTCTCATTGAAGGACTGAATCAATACTTCATGATACCATGATAGTATACAAATATACTGTGATGGTATCATGGGGAACTGATGAGTGTCTCATTGAAGGACTGAAGCAGTCATCTATGATACCATGTCAGTATGTAAATATACTGTAATGCTATCATAAATGACTGAAGAGTGTCAAGAATTGAAGCATGCTTTAATGAAAAAAGACCAAAAGAAGTGAATGAAGAAAAGATAAAAGAAAATAGAATTAAATAGAATTTAAAAAAATAAGAAAAAATAAAATGAAAAAAACATAAAAAATTTTTTAAAAAAGGATTTAAAATTGAGTATGAAATTAGACCATGGTAAAAAAATAAAGAATAATATGATTTGAGAAAAAAAATAAAAAAAGAGGAAAAAAATAATGAATAAAGAAATATACGAGAAAAAAAAAGTAGATAAAAAAAACGAAATAACTAATATTTTTCTCTTAATTATTTCTTGTTCATTCCTTAAAAAAAGATTAATCCTATATGATACCGATATGATATCATATACCGGCAAGGTATCATAGAGAGGGGATATTTCCTGTAACTAGTTAAGAGGGTATTTTTTATAAATAGGTATTTAGCTGTAAATAGTTTGCCCCATGGGTACGTACATTTTCCTTCTTTTTTTTTGGCTTCTCATTGGTCCAAGAAAACATTATTTTTTCTATGAGAAATTATTGGCAAGTACTATGTCTTTATCAATGGCGTTTCAGCCGTTATTTGTGCTTTATAATTATTACTAACATATTATATGAAATTCCCTTTTGCTGGCTTTGACTATAATTTAAATTAAATAATAAATCCAATCAAAGTCTCTAGAAGAACACTATAAGTTGTGGTCCCTAAATATGAAACATTTCAAAACTTGGTTCTCTCTCTTTTGAAATCAATTCTTTATTTGTAACCTAGATTTAAAGTTTATATGAGTTTTTATAATAATTTTAAATTAATTTATAACATTAACCATTTTACTGTTGAATATTTAATGAATTTTTTAATACATATACATGCTATCACAAAAAAATCATTGAATTCCTGTGAATCTATAGGTAAAGTAAAGGTCCCCACGAAATTGTTAATGCAATTTGTTAAGGAGTCCCTCACATGGCAAATCATGGAGGATTTGTTCCATTATGCAAATTGTTATGCATGCTGCTACGACGACAACAACATATCCAGCGTAATCCCATAAAGTGGGGTCTGAAGAGAGTAGAACGTACGCAGACCTTACCCCTACCTTGGAGATAGAGAGAGGTTGTTTCCGATAGACCCTCGACTTATTATGCATGCTAATATGGCAGAAAAATATACTCACCTTAGAGAAATAGAACATTGCTTTTAAATGGGAAAGAAATTGATGTTTAGTTCACCCGTGTACACTTCTATATAACGGTTAATACAACATAGATCAATCCATCAACTACACCTCAATCCACAGTTCCAAACTAGCCGGAACTTGGACACATTTCGTCCCAACGGTTAACACATCATAAAATGGAGAAATAAACAGATCTAAAACTTGTTATCCGTCCCCCAACCAATCGCGGAAAGAAAATTCAAGTTCTAGCACAAATTTCAGAAACTTTATGCTAATTAGTGCCAATAAGGCCCGTTTGGACATTGCCACTAATTAGCATAACGTGGTTAATCTTCTATGGAATATCGATTCAATCAATCATACCATTTCAGGATCAAGTCCCTCGCTTTAGAACTGATGATCATCACCAAGAACATGTACCAAAGCCTCATCTTGTATGATTATCAGTTGGTTATTGAAGCGTTAGCTGCAGTATTTAGCCCCGCCCATATCAGAAACTCGAAGAGCTTAGCAACCAAATGATCTTCTTGTTACTTCTGCAAGCAGTCTTTATTATTACTGTATCAAGACAATGGCAGCCGGTTACCTGTGACATAACATTGGCAAATTGTGTCAAATTTTAGAGTTAAGAGAGGTCAGAAAGAAATTATACAAATACATCAAGAGTTGTCTTACAAACGGTACTGCAGCATTTGATCTTCAAATATGTGGATGGACTTGGCATTCAAAAGGAAAGTATGTGTTTCAAGTTTCTTAAACAGGTTTCCAACAAGATAAGGCGTAAATTGTTCTTCCTTTCCATCCCAGCAACAACCACTGGCTATCTTCATCGATTACAAAGTCTTTATGGTATCCTAACCTCACCTTTTCTACTGCTCTATTCACAAATTCGTCCCGGTCAAAAGGTATCTGCGTAAACCTTGCCCCCAGAATACGAGCTTGCCACTGCTTGTATGTCTCTGGCCTTTCAACTCTTTCCCACCCCTCACAAGCTATGACATTCAGGGCTTCCCTCCCAAAGATCTCTCTCTCAAGTAATCCTCTTTCTGGAATCTCACGGGGAACAATAGTTTCAAGCATATCAAAAACTGCTGAAAAGTGGAATAAGGCCTCACGAAATCGTGTGACAAAAAATGGAGCACTATAGGAACCATTGACAATACCATGGACAAAGATATCTGGATTGATCTTCCTTACAAGGTTTAGAACGATAGTTCTTGAACTGTCAACTGCGACAGTCTCGTCATGCAGGTTCTTAAAACGATACAAGCAGTTGACAGCAAGAAATTCATCCTTGTCGAGTTTTAGATCCTCAACTGTGATGGTCTCCCATTTCTTTGCAATTGCATGGTATTCAAATGGTACATTAAAGGACCGAGCATAATCAGCCAAACGGCGACCTGTTTCCTCAATCCGTTCTGCAGGCCTGAAGCCTGGTTGGGGAAACTCTATACCAGTAATACGAAGCTTTGGTGGCCCCCCTTCTCTTTCAGCAATACGTTGGATGAATGTAGGCCACTGGAAACCATACAGGATGCCAAAGTCAATGACATGAACCCTTGTTGCGTTCTCTGCCTTTATCATGATTGTCTTGTTTGAAGCAAAACTTGAGATCTTCCTGAATGGGCAAGATGCGAGATACAAATGGTAGGCCTTCAAAAGATCAGCTGCAGATGTTCGTTTATTGACAAGGGCTTTATAGATCTGGCTACCAGTACCAGCCAAGCGCGCCTCAAGACCATCTGCAAAGCAATGAGCCAATCTCTGGTTTCCGTCTCCAAAAGGGGTTGAATGTTGTCTGATCTGTTTCAGCAGTTCATACGCAATCCTGGAATCTTCGGCAGCAACAGCCTGTGCGCAACTTATCAAGAGAGTTCTCAAATCTATGACTTCCTTCTTTCCACCCTGTTTCTTCCCACGGCCCTTTCCTCCTTTTGATCCTTTTGGCATCCGCAATGTGGTTTTACTTTTAGCATTCTTCAGGTCTTGTCGATAAGCTTCCAGTGCTTCCCCTCCCTTCCCCATGCTATTCAGCAAGACGATATCAAACTCCTCAGATCGTAGAGTTGATTCTGTAAAAACCGCTGCCTGTTTGCTACTCCTTTCTTCTTCGATATAATTATCACCCCTCAGAGGATTTTTCTTCCCTCTCGCCTCAGTTGGTGAAGTCTCTCCCTCATCCTTTTTCTCCACCTGAGCATCCACATAACCAGCTTCCTCTTTGGGCTCCCGAGATGGCAAGTCATTTATATCTGGGAGGAATTTACTTGCTTCTTCAACTCCTTTCTTAAAGTTCCAAATAGATTGGCTCTCATTATATAAATCAGGAATATGAAAAGAACTAACAGGAGAGTCTACAATAGTATTCCCACTATTTGATGAGCATACTGAAGAGTAAGAAGTATTATGAAATGAAAGGCATTCGATGTGAGAGGAATTGTAGTCCGTGGAAATGTTAACCACCCTTGAATCGACTAGGTAACCACTACTGTCACCAGTATTACTTGTGGAACTGTATATACTTCCCGCGAAGTAGTCATCAGGACTCTCACTGTTCCGATCAGTAAACACGTTTTGCTCTGGTGATGGTGGATACTTCTTGCCAAGGGCCTCATAGAATGACTTCTCTTTGGCTTGAAATTCCAAGGACTCCTGAAGCATATCAGCTTTTTCCTCCATGTCTTCTTCCATTAGCATCCGATTTATATAGCTCAAAACTGCATCCGAGAAATCAATATCTTCATTGAAGTCATCCTCAACGCGAAGGTCAGTTCTTGATTCTACATTAGTAGGTAAATGGTCCCCATTTATAAATCCAACACCACCAATATTGTGTTGGACAAAGCTATTTTCAAGTCTAGAACCACTGAGTAGCTTCTGATCTGAATAAATAAGTCCAAATCTTGGTCCATTAATCATCCTCTGATCTGAAGAAATAGGTAATGGTTGGTTCCCTAATCGAAATTTTTTCAAAGAACTCGGATCCATTTCAACCAAACCTCAAAGTCAATGATGTCAAATGGAAGTTGCAGCCACATATAAATCTGTGACAAACCATATACAACTACAATCTCAAAAGTGGAACAAGCACAAGTAATATCTCTCAGAAAACAAACAGCAGATTCAGCATTAACAAAATTGAATCTTTATCACTATTTAATAGACTACCCACAAGTAATATCTCACAGAAAAAAGCAAAAAAGACAGAAACTTCAGCACCCTCATAAAATCAAGAAAACAAACAGCAGATTCTGCATTAACAAAATTGAATCTGTATCTTATTTAACAGACTACCCACAAGTAATATCTCTCAGAAAATAGCAAACAAAAAAAGACAAAAACTTTAACAACCCCATAAAATCAAGAAAACAAAAGGCAAATTCTGCATTAAGAAAATTAAATCTTTATCACTATTTAACAGAACCCCACAAGTAACAGCTCTTAGAAAATAGCAAAAAAAAAGGAAAATAACTTTAACAATCCCATAAAATCAAGAAAAAAAAGCAAATTCTGCATTAACAAAATTGAATTTTATCACAATTGACTAAACTACCCACAAGTAAAATATCACAGAAAATAGCAAAAAAGACAGAAACTTCAACAACCCCATAAAAACAAGAAAACCAACAGCTAATTCAGCATTAACAAAATTGAATCTTTCTTACTATTTAACATACCCAAAAGTAATATCTTTCAGAAAAGAGCAAAAAGGCAGAACCTTTAACAACCAGTATTAACAAAATTGAATCTTTATCACAAAAACTTGCACTAAGTTTGTAAGTTCTAAATCATATAAATAGTCCATACTCAATGACTACAGCATAAAATTGAGCTCAAATTTGAAGTGCTTACTTAAAAAAATCAAGAAAAAAAACCCCATGTAAAGCAAAACAGAAGTGCCTTAAATAAAATGAATATTAAAAAAATTGAGAAAAAGACATACCTTAAATTTATGGAGAATCAAAGAGAGAAGGTGATCATTTGTAAGATTCTTGTATAAGAAAAATAGGGGAGATGGCAACTGATGGAAGTGGTAACCGGTAATAGCAAGTCATCGGTAGTTGACGTGGAAATCATCCGGGAACTTAGTCTAAGGGTGTCAATTGAGGCGGGTTGACCCAGAATTGGATCGTCCCGACCCGGTAAAAATCCGACCCAGTCTGGCCCTTAGTTGAAGGATGGCAGGAAATTACATGGAGTGTCTCAAAAGTGAGTCATCTTCAATTTTTGTCTCTTATAAGAAAAATCTTTAAAGAATACCCTTTATTCCTTTTTATGTATAGAACAAATAGATTTTTACCCCTCTACACCACAACTCTCCATGTTCATTTGTCTCTCAACTTTTAATTTTCATTTTTTCCTTTTTCTTTTATCTTTTTTCTTTTGTTTTCTTTTTTCTCAATTTTTTTTAATTCTCGTTTTCTTTTTTCTCAACCTTTATTTTTATTTTTATTTTTGTTTATTTTTTCTTTTTCTCTCAACTTTTTTTTGTTCTTTTTTTTTCTCAACCTTTATTTTTTTTCTCTTTTTTCTTTTTTTCTCAACTTTTATTTTTTTTCCCTCTTTTTTCCTTTTTTTTAATCTTTATTTTTTCCTTTTCTCTTTTTTTCTTCTTTCTTAACCTCTATTATTTTTTGCTAATGAACAAAAAGTTGGATAATCCGCAAAGAGGATCTTCTTTATTTGAAATCGAAGTAAATTTAAGGACGTGCTTTGTTGCTTGGAAGTCCTTTGGAACAAGTCTTGCTTCTAAGGCAAATATTATAGAATATCTCATAAATCAAGACACAATGAGGTAATGTCAAGTCTTGCTCGTGGGGCATAACTTGTTGTTTGAAAATTATTGAGCTAAGTCTTGCCTCTAAGGCAAGAGTTTAGAGCATCTCATAAATTAAGACACAATGAAATGGTGTTAACTCTTGCCCATGGGGCATAACTTATTTTTTGGGAGGCCCTTGGGCTAAGTCTTGCCTCTAAAGCAAACGTTATAGAGCATCTCATGATCAAGACACAATGTGCTAGTGTCAACTCCTGCCCATGAGGCGTAACTTGCTGTTTGAAAGTCTTTGAGCTAAGTCTTGCCTCTAAGGCAAGAGTTACAGAGCATCGCATAAATCAAGACACAATGTGGTAGTGTCAACTCTTGTCCATGTGACGTAACTTGTTATTTGAAAGTCCTTGGGCTAAGTCTTGCCTCTTAGGCAAGCGTTATAGAGCATCTCATAAATCAAGCACAATGTGGTAGTGTCAACTCTTGCCCATGGGGTGTAACTTATTGTTTGAAAGTCTTTGGACTCAGTCTTGTCTTTAAAGCAAGAGTTATAGAATGTTTTATAAATTAAGACACAATGAGGTAGTGTCAAGTCTTGCTCGTGGGGCATAATTTGTTGTTTGAAAATTCTTGAGCTAAGTCTTGCCTCTAAGGCAAGAGTTATAGAGTATCTCATAAATCAAGACACAATGAAATAGTGTGAACTCTTGTCCATGTGGTGTAACTTGTATTTTTTGAGAGGTCCTTGGGCTAAGTCTTGCCTTTGAGGCAAGTGTTATAAAATATCTCATAAATCAAGACACAATATACTAGTGTCAAGTCTTGCTCATGGGGCATAATTTGTTGATTGGAAGTTCTTAGGCTAAGTCTTGCCTCTAACTCAAGAGTTATAGAACATCTCATAAAACAAATTAAGGTCGAGAAAAATGATTTAAAAAAAGAGAAAAGAAGAATTAAAAAAATAGAAGTTGAGAAAAAAAAGAAAAAACGAAGAAAAAAAACAAAAAATAAATAAAAATAAAGGTTGAGAAAAATAAAAAAAATAAAAATAAAAAGGAGAAAAAGAAATAGAATTGAGAGGAGAAAAGGAAAAAAATAAAGATTGAGGAAAAAGAAAAAAACGTAGAAGAAAGAATATAAAAGTTTGAGAAAAAAAGAAAAAAATAAAGATTGAAAAAAAAAAAGAAAAAAAAAAAATACAAAAGTTGAGAGGCAAATGAGCATGGAGAGTTGTTTAAAAATATTTGAGGTATAGAGGGGCAAAAAGATAGTTGTTCTATACATAAAAACAAGAAAGCCTATTTTTGTAAGACCTTTCTTATGGGGGAAAAAAATACAAAGCTACCCCCTTTAAGGGGCATTTGTGTAGTTGTCCCAAATGATTGTGTTGGTCTAGGTCGCCTACTATAACCAAAATTGATCGGTTAAATTTTTGAACCCGTAACCGATCAAAATCGATAATGTCGCGTCATTAATAATACCGGTTAACTGACCCAGCCCGACCCAGCTTTTTAAATAATAAATAAAAATAAAAATAAAAAATTTATATTTTATTAGTAATAGATTTAAAAAAAACAATTTTTTTAATATAATCGGACCGCTATAACCCGGAACCGAATGGGTCACTTAGAACTCTTTTAAGATCGAGCTGTGTTGGACACGGATAGGACCAGTCCGGTAACCAACTCGGCCCCAAACCCAGCCGGTTCAATTTTTATTGATCCGATCCAACCCACTAGACATCCTTAACCTAGTCACCTTTCAAATGAAAAGCCCGGTGGTTTATGCTTACGACCAATCAATGCACCCCACGTGTAAACAAAAAAACTCTCTCTCCACCAATTTATTTTGCTAGCGTTTGGACATGCATGTGATTTGGGATCATGATTTGAAATCATGACTTTATATCCTAAAATTTTAAAATACCAAAATTTTAAATCATGATTTTAACTTTTTTAAATACAAAATTTGACCCATAAGTTTATATTTTGTAAAAAATTAATTATTTTAAATTTTGCAAAAGAAAAAAATCATACTCGGCATGAAGAGATTATTCATATCATGTAAAAGAATTATATTAAAGAATAACTAGTTACTATTTTTATTGACTAGTGGATCTTATGTGTACTTGAAAGTTTATAAACTTAAGTATTTATTTATAAAAAGAACATGAACATATAATGCAATATCTTGAGATATTACGACATCCTAATTATTAACTATGGCTTATTTGATAACATTATATAAGAATTAGTAGTTTTCATAACTTGTGGAGTGTCGCGCCCCATTTTTCTCGCGAAAAGCGGGATTCGACGTGACAACTCTCTTCGGATGGAAAAGAGTGAAGAGTCGCCACCTAACGAGTTTAAGGCGCGTTAGGGCACCATTATAACTAATTATAATTTTAAATTAAATTTTAAGTCTACGCAACCAGAGAATCGGGTAAGGGTTCAAGTTACCTCGAAAGGAAGGTGTTAAGCACCTTTCGAGGTCCACAAATGTGGGTCCCTGCCGGATTCGTTATTTATGTGGGGAGTATGTGATAAACAAAGGTCGGTTAATAAATTAAAGTAAAAATCTTATTTTTTAAAAGGAACAGGTAAGCTAGGCTAATTAAATTATTAATTAATCTAAGTGAAAAAGAAATCGACGCAAATTACAATTGGCATACATGAACGAATAAATAAGAAGCGAGATAAGCAAGAGAAAAGAATTGACACAAATGATATAAAGAAGATAACTTAATTACTAAGTGACTTAGTTAACTACTCCAAACAAATGGAAAGAAACAAACTTAGGTTAATTTTAACCTATTTGGATCAGCGCCCGGCTTATTATCGGAGACAATTCCAAAGACATTGTCGTATTCTGCTCGGGTCAATTTCCATCATATCCGTCTATCTACCCGCCTAAGTTGGTTATTAAGATTATTTTACCTAAGTGCGTACTAAAGAAATGAGAAAAGTCTATCGTACCCTGGTATGCCTACTCGTCCCACTTAATGTCCAAGAGGCATTGGACTACTATTTTGGATATGGGTCTAGACAATAAGATTCCAAGGCTACTTAATTAGACTCGAGATTAACGTCAATCAAAACATACATGGACTGGAAAACAAGTAGCACATAAATGATCTCATATAGGCCTCACAAATCGTACAATTAACACTTTATATAGCATGATATCTGGAGAACGTGCAAAATCACTTATTAATTAGTCCTATGAACAAAGTTTCTAATTATTTAACATGCTAAAACTGGCTTAATATGCTGAATTGAATTTAATAGATTTAAACATGCTGAAACTGGCTTTAATATGCTGAATTGAATTCAACAAGTTTAAACATGCTGAAACTGATTTTAATATTGAATTAAATTTAACAGATTTAAACATGCTGAAACTGGCTTTAATATGCTGAATTGAATTCAACAAGTTTAAACATGCTGAAACTGATTTTAATACTGAATTAAATTTAACAGATTTAAACATGCTGAAACTGGCTTTAATATGCTGAATTGAATTCAACAAGTTTAAACATGCTGAAACTGATTTTAATACTGAATTAAATTTAACAGATTTAAACATGCTGAAACTGGCTTTAATATGCTGAATTGAATTCAACAAGTTTAAACATGCTGAAACTGATTTTAATACTGAATTAAATTTAACAGATTTAAACATGCTGAAACTGGCTTTAATACTGAATTAAATTTAACAAGTTTAAACATGCTGAAACTGATTTCAATACTGAATTAAATTTAACAGATTTAAACATGCTAAAACTGGCTTTAATACTGAATTAAATTTAACAGATTTAAACATGCTGAAAATGACTTTAATATGCTAAATCGGATTTGACTCTTAGGTGTGGTTTCACAACTGAAAACAGTTTTAAGTCTATAGGCATGGTTTCTAGGTAAATAATATTATATTTAACATGTTGAAACAGAAATATCATATAAGCACGATTTTTGATTTTTTAAAGCGGATTTTAAAACCTAAAACATGATTTCTAACAAACGATATTAATACACCCCTATAGGCATAATTTCTAACAAATGATATCAACAAAAATCCTATAGGCATAATTCTACGGTTTACAATTAAGCAAGTAGCACGTAGTTTGCCTCTCCTCCATAGCAGTTCCCTAAATATTTTATTACATCGAAGTTTATACAATAATTATTACAGACCAAATGAATGAATATAAAGCATAACATAATTAATAAAGTCTAAGTTCTAAATCTCCCAGTCCCGGGCAATTCTCCATGGTGCAATTCTAATAGAGTACCTGTCGAACATGTCAATGTAGGATTTGGAGGACCTTATTACAGCTCATAAGACCGCCTCTTGACATGTCAGAGTTCCTGAGGATCTCAAGGATCCTAGGCAGTGCTTATGTCAAGGAGTAGGGATGTATTCGGTCCTCCGTACTCCGCCAAATCAAAATAGAACCAAATGCTCATGTAAAATAATAAACAGTTAACACAGACAAGGAAAAGCCAATAGTAAATAGATTTTGGGTATGAGCATTACAGGCAGATTTCAGTGAGTTCACTCATATATACTACAAGCATTCATGAATAAACATAGATAAACTAGAGTGTATGCTAAAACTACAAGGAATCATATGTATGAACTGTAATTTACTTCGATAGGAACTAACCAGTTAGTCGTAAACGACAAGAAAATATTTGAATTCCAACACTTAGCAATCAGTAATTGTCAGCCCAGAAGAATAATTTTAAAATATGAGAGTAGTAGATATGTCCGGTCTCCCCAATAATGAAAAGAGAGGGTTGTTTTTATAGTGAAAGAATAAAACTTGAATTAGGGAAGGAAATCCTTTTAAAGAGTGAATTCCAGAAATTCTTTTATCTTAATTAGTAGTCAAATTAATTAATACCAATTCCTTACAAAGGGGAGAGTAAATCAAATCATTAAAAGAAGAAGAATATTTTTAAAAAAAAATCATGGAAATTACTTTCCTTAAACAAATGGAAAGAATCAATTATGCTAAGTTTACCATAAATATACTAACACTAATCTGTCCTAACTAAAAAGGAAGGTCAAGAATCAATGAGCATGAATCAACCAAGAATTTACCAAAGTTAACCAAAGACCAAGGCTATCTAAAATTTGAAATAGTGAATATGCCACACAATCTGTCTCTTCTCACCATAATCCTTTTCCCGAAATCAAGCAATTGCACATATACCAAAATTATCTAAGTACTAAGGATATTCTAATCCACAAAAGGAAGAAGAATCACTCAAAGGGATGATGACATGCTGTGGTTGATCAATTACACATTCAAATTTACCAAGAATAACCAAGTATCAAGATGTCACAAAGAAGAAGGGACAAACAGATCAATTTTGCCAAAACAAATGAATAGCAAGGCTGTCCTAATCAATACAAGGAAAGAGGAATACAAAATTATGTTTGGACTTAATCGATTTTGTCATAAAGTAATCAAGTAATGAGCACAGTCAATCCTAAATTCCATAGTCAATTAAAGAGGGAAAATAACCAGACATAAATACGGGTTGCATTTTCCGTCCAATCAAACAGTCATACAACATGTAGGATAAATTGGTACTCAAACATGCTTGGGCATCGATTTCACAAACAGAGCATACACATATTCGAATTTTCCGAAATCAATTAAAGGTAAAGGTTTGTAAAAGCTGGGGTTTGCCCCCATATGACAGTCTAATAGCGTAATTAACACGAAATTGCAGAATTCAAGCACCAATTCACCAGTCAAACTTTAATAATTTTACGTCTAATAATCTGATAAAATGGTAAAAGAGAAAGAAGATGCCAAAATTGAATTGTGAACGAGGTCAAACCAGGAACGAGCTTGTGATAGTCCATCAGTATTCGATGCTTTAACAGAAATCAAGATGAGGCAATAACTTTGGGAACCACTAATCCCAACGCATATTCTGCCAGAAAACGTCGATGGACTGCTCCTGTTACCCTTTGTCGAAGAATCTTAAAGTTCGTCGGAGAGAAGAACACGACAACAATTTCATTGGTGACTTACAGTGGGGTTTTCTGGCTCGCCGACCGGTAGTGGAGGCAGCTGTTTCTGGGGTTTAAAAGGGGAGTGAACAGAGATAGAGATGGAGCGGGGAGCATGGGGCTTTGGTGGTTGTTTACTGGCGGTTCACGGTGGCGGCGGCGGCGTGGTCGAGGCAGAGGGAGACGAGGGGAGAAAGGGGTATGGAGGACGATGGTGGCGACACAGTGAGATGGAGAAGAAGAGAGAGTGAGGGGGGTGCGGTGCTCCATCGGTGGTCTGTCGGAGCAGAGAGAACGGGGAGAGGCTAACTGCTTGCCAGCGGCGGCGGTAAAGAGGGAGAAAGAGAGGAGAGTTAGATGAAGGTGAGGCGGCGGCTGGGTTCGTCGGAGGCTCGGTGGATGGCGGAGTAGCGGCGACCGCCACTGGTCAACGATGGGAAATAGGGGATTTGGGGTGAGTGGCGGCTGGTGGAGGGGGGAAAATGAATTAGGTTTTAGGGGGGTATGGGTGATTAAGAAAGGAAAGAGGGGGTGAGATTTAATTTCGACCGTTGATCACATTAGATCAATGGCTGAGATTTGATCTCATCGCGAGTCGGATTCGGGTCGGTTGATGGGTTACGGAATTAGATTTGAGATTTAAAAATGGGCCAAATTAGTTCAAATTTAGGCTAGAATTGAAAGAAATTGACTCAAAAGGGGCTAGAATTTAAATAAATTGGTAAGAGAATTACAAATTGAGCTGCCATTTAATTAATAACATAATTAACGAGATTAATAAATAAATATACTACGTACATAAGAATTTACATATATTATTTAAAATTATAAATAAATTACGTATATATATATTGTACGTAAAACCAATTACATGTAATGTTATACGAAATTTACGATGGAATAGTAATAATAAGAAATAAATTATATATTTATAAATTACATATAAACTTAGAAAGTGTCAAGACGACGATAAGATACATGATTTATTTAGTAAATAAAAGAAATACGCGAGGAAAATTAAGCTTAAAAAAATAAGAATAACTAGTAAAATAACAGCCCGTGAGAGGTATACGGAGGTCAAAATTGGGTGTCAACAGCTGCCTCTTCCTTGCTCGGGAATGAAGGATGAATTATCGGGCAAGAAACGTTGACTTAGTAGCCAATTTTGTCCGATCGGAGGCGTAGTTCTTCGAAATCGTAGAAACAAGGGGGAATTGTAAAAGAGTTGCGGCCGAGACTTTGGTTCTTCAAGTCGCCTACATATCCCTGTTTTTACGGGAATCAGGCCATGTGTAGTTCTAGATTTAGAGACGAACAAGATCCCTAAATAAAATTGACAAATATGAGTTTTGAATCAGGATAGCACGAGTTGACAAGGTTAGAGTATGAGCAAAATGGGATGTGAATATGATTTACGAATAAAGAATTATGCTTTGAAGAATTGCTCTTAGCCGCTTCTTGTCTTGCCTGCAGCTTTTAACACAACTAGATAAAATTGTTAGCTCATTAATATAGAGAAGTATTGACTAATGTGGCACAAAATAATAATAAATAATAATAATGAAGAAAGGAGGTGAGAAAGCTTATCAATTTAATGTTGTTGCAGTATTTTTGAGGAACCTCAAAAATTCTGCCCCAGTTTAAATCTTTGAAGAGAAATCATCAGTTGTTAAACCTGTGGATGTTAGTACGTAAGAATTTTATAAAAAAATAATTTATATATTTTGTAGGGCCAAAAGAAAATGTCTTATTGTAAGGCGAACGAGCCTAAGTGTACGTTTGTAAGGCGAACGAGCTTGAATGTTCATTTGTAAGGCGAACAAGCCTAAGTGTCCCTTTGTAAGGCGAACGAGCCTGAATGTTCATTTGTAAGGCGAACAAGCCTGAATGTCCCTTTGTAAGGCGAACGAGCCTGAATGTTCATTTGTAAGGCGAACAAGCCTGAAGTGTTCCGTTGTAAGGCGAACGAGCCTGAATGTTCATTTGTAAGGCGAACAAGCCTGAATGTTCATTTGTAAGGCGAACAAGCCTGAAGTGTTTCGTTGTAAGGCGAACGAGCCTGAATGTTTATTTGTAAGGCGAACAAGCCTGAATGTCCCTTTGTAAGGCGAACAAGCCTGAAGTATTCCGTTGTAAGGCGAACGAGCCTGAATGTCCCTTTGTAAGGCGAACGAGCCTGAATGTTCATTTGTAAGGCGAACAAGCCTGAAGTGTTCCGTTGTAAGGCGAACGAGCCTGAATGTTCATTTGTAAGGCGAACAAGCCTGAATGTTCATTTGTAAGGCGAACAAGCCTGAAGTGTTCCGTTGAAAGGCGAACGAGTCTAAATGTTCATTTGTAAGGCGAACAAGCCTGAATGTCCCTTTGTAAGGCGAACGAGCCTGAATGTTCATTTGTAAGGCGAACAAGCCTGAATGTTAGTAGCTCAGTAATAACACAATTTAATTACTTAGTAGCAATAATAATCTGATTTTCATATTCAACTGATCAAAAGTAGCTTAACTAAATGCTAGTGGCTCAATTCAAGTATTTAGTGGGCAAAAGTAACATAATTCGGAAGTATAAGGATATAACATCTTAGCCTTTGCGTCAGATGCGAGAGGAAGCAGAGCATCTCTTGGTGACGATTTTTTTTTTGATTGCGAAAAAATAATTTTGTGATTTACACTTGTTATTCCTGCATTCAAAGAAAAGCTGTAAGTTTTAAAAGGCGTACCTTAACTTGTCTTTGTCTCTTTGCATTGTTTTGATTCTGTGAATTCGAGCTCGCCATGTATTTCAGTAAAATTCTTGAGGACTTCTCAAAAATTTCTGCCCCAGTTTAAAATAAAATACTTTATGCAGGTCTTCCCATATCGAAAGATTGCCTCCCTGTAGAATTTTTAAGGTTTCTCCAAACTCAGACAATATTTTCGTGTAAAGAGTCCTGTATTCCTGCTTCACTCAAAGAAGAATATTAGCACAAAAGATATGGTTGCCTTGCGCTTGACCATCACGATCCTAATTTTGAATCTGCATTATGATATTATTGGCCACTTGACAGATTAAAAGAATTTAGGCTTAATGAGTGGATAGCTTGGTCAAGGCCAATTCGATTTGAAAGTGAAAGGAGAAGAAATTTTTATTAGATTAAGACCGAACCCAATAATGAGTTGCCTACATATCCAAATGGAAATCAGGTCAAATGTAGTTCAGGAATACAAAAGAGAGTGCATAAAAGCAGAAGAAGTTTATTGATCATAAGACGGACAAATAGAGGATAGTAACACTTTGCATATGAGAGTCTTGTTCTCGTCAATTCCTTTGATGTAGCCTGCACTTCCTTGTTAAATGTCTTGGAAATATTTTTGTTGGATCACCTTGAACAATGACTGCATTTATCATGACAGGATTACTGTTTGGTGATCTTTGCACTTTTATTTTGCCCTTCTCAATCAGAGTCTGAATTTTGTGCCTCAATGCTGAACATTCCTCGATATCATGACCTTGAACATTTGAGTGATAAACACAACTTTTGAACGGATCAAAACACGGAGATGAGTACCTAGGAATCCATCCTCTTATTGGTTTCAACACTCCTTGAGCCTACAATCTTTGAAATACACTCGACAAAGTTTCCGTTAAAGGAGTAAAGGTGCGAGGTTTTCTCCCTTTTTGTGGAGAAGAATCGGGTGCCTGATACACCTCTGGAGAACTTTGTGGGTTATACGACTGGGGACGTTCATCAAAAATGGCGTGGACTTGTTCAGAATTTTGATGATATTGTGTTTGAGGTATAGGGATCAATATCTTATTTTCTTTTTCATCCTGTGAGCTCTTCGATGTTTGAAAGGCGGCTTGTATTGTAGAAACATCATTGATTCTCCCCGTCTGAATGCCATATTCTAATTCTTTCCCAATTCGAATCATACTATCAAAGCTTTGAATACTTGCGAAGTATAATGATTCATAATATACACCATCGAGTGACCTTATGAAGGTTTGTACCAATTCTTCTTCAGGTACTGAAGGACGCACTTTAGAAGCTTCTAATCTCCATCGTGTTACATATTCCTCAAAAGACTCGTGATTCAATTTTCTTAATCCGAGCAAATTTAGCATAGTTGCATCAGCCTTAATGTTGAACTTATATTGTTCTACAAAGTCTCGAGCCATATCTTCCCACGAATACCATTTGTCAAAGTCTTGTTTGACATACTATGTGAGTGCTATTCCCGATAAACTCTGAATAAATAACCTCATAAGAAGAGCCTCGTTATGTCCTGTTCCAACCAATCTGCTGTAATAATCCTTAAGATGTGTGATTGGATCTCCATGCCCATCAAACACATTGAATCTTGGAACATTGTACCCTAGCGGCAATTCAATTCCTGGATGTAGACATAATTTCTTATACCTCAAGTCATAAACATTTTCAGAGCGTAATTTTTCATCCACCCTCTCCTCTAAATCACGAATCCTTTTTTGCAATGCACCTAGCTTGTTGTTCTCATTTTTGCCAGATATAATCATGCTCGGTAAAGTACTGCGATCAATGTGGACTGAAGATATTTATTCAGGGAGTGTATGAGTAGGGACGGAGAGAGGAGATATAGTCCAAAAAGTATTTTGCCTGGAGCTAGAAGGAAGAAGACTAGCTTTCTTTCGAATACTGAGCATATTTGTCATATTGCAGATTCTTAGTCGAATCGATGTTCAAACGCTAGACAACCTTTGAGCAAAATTAAACACAAATAAAATTATCATGTAGCATACATAAGCTTGAAACATTGAATAATAATAATGATAATGATACTTAAAAATAAAAGACGCCCAAAACGGACAAGAATTAAAATTTAAAGAGTGATTTAAACGCAGAGATTTGAGCTTTGCACGAAATTTATGATAGTAACAAAACTTATGATTTTGAAGGTTCGGCACGTTACTAGGATGCAAACTTAAGAGACAAGGGAGTCGTAGGATGAACAAGGTCGATTATTGTTGAACACTAGAGCTCTCTCCACATTATTCTTTTTCATCTAACGTTCAACTTTAGTCAACCTTAGGATAAGTAGATTCATGATTAACAAAGGAGGAATGCACGAAAGAAAATATCTTATGAAGAACAATATTATGGAGTCATAGAGTGGAATGCCTTACTTATCTGAGTAACAGATTACGATTTGTTCGGAATTGAATTAAGGTTATGAGGGATCTATACAACTCAAAAGCTGCGAGAGTTGAAAGATGACACAAACATCGAATGTTGATGATTGCAAGTCAAACTTACGATGAAATATGGACCCAAATAAATAGGATTTTGACAGAGAAAATAATATGTCCATGTAGAACGCGATGAGTCAAGGATATTCTAAAGGTAACCAATTACCCCAAGAGGTTAGAAAGGGGTCTAAGATATCCTATCAAGGATTAGATCAAATCAAGAGATGATTTGCATGTCAAAAGAAGATTTCTAGAGGACAAGCTCAAATCATAACGTTAGAATAAAGGAGGATTTGACTAGGCCTTAAGATTGTATGATTTGGACCTAAAGGAAAAAGGTACGGTACTATAAAATTACTTGCATTAAGTGCAAATAAATGCATTTTGTCATCGCCTAAAGCTTGAAATTCTAAGAGTAAGGGATAGGCTAAGACAAGAATGATAACGTAAACATAAAAGATTAGCACATAGCAAATAAATATATGCATCATTCTGGTGTCACGAACACCCATTTATAGTTAATACATGCATGAGTTAAGTATAAGGGGTGGGCACAACACTATCTTAGGTTTTCAAGATTTGGATGGACACAGACTCAAGGTTTTCCTATGCGAGGAGGCACGTGGTCACACGGTAGCAAAACTATCCGCTCACCCCACGTCTATGCCAACTCTTTAAAATGGGTGTTTGAAAGAATTTTGGAGAAGTGCAAAGGCACAACTCACGTGTATGGTGTGTGAAAGTGTGAAGCTCCTAAGTGGGGGAAGTATGAACGGAATGCCAGTTATGAAAAGCGATAACATGTAGCATATAAAAAAGGAAAGTAACGTATTGAACAGTTAATGAGAGCAGTAAAGAAAAAAGCAAGTAAACAAATTAATAAAGAATCACAATTAATTTGACAAAAGAGCAAGCTAAACATGAAAAAATAAGAATAACGAAATTAATTAGGAGGAGAAAACATTCTTTAAATAAAATAAGGTAACACAAATTCCCACATAACATAAAATCCGTAATGGTTAGAACCTAAGTATCCCCAGCGGAGTCGCCATTCTGTCGCGCCCCATTTTTCTCGCGAAAAGCGGGATTCGACGTGACAACTCTCTTCGGATGGAAAAGAGTGAAGAGTCGCCACCTAACGAGTTTAAGGCGCGTTAGGGCACCATTATAACTAATTATAATTTTAAATTAAATTTTAAGTCTACGCAACCAGAGAATCGGGTAAGGGTTCAAGTTACCTCGAAAGGAAGGTGTTAAGCACCTTTCGAGGTCCACAAATGTGGGTCCCTGCCGGATTCGTTATTTATGTGGGGAGTATGTGATAAACAAAGGTCGGTTAATAAATTAAAGTAAAAATCTTATTTTTTAAAAGGAACAGGTAAGCTAGGCTAATTAAATTATTAATTAATCTAAGTGAAAAAGAAATCGACGCAAATTACAATTGGCATACATGAACGAATAAATAAGAAGCGAGATAAGCAAGAGAAAAGAATTGACACAAATGATATAAAGAAGATAACTTAATTACTAAGTGACTTAGTTAACTACTCCAAACAAATGGAAAGAAACAAACTTAGGTTAATTTTAACCTATTTGGATCAGCGCCCGGCTTATTATCGGAGACAATTCCAAAGACATTGTCGTATTCTGCTCGGGTCAATTTCCATCATATTCGTCTATCTACCCGCCTAAGTTGGTTATTAAGATTATTTTACCTAAGTGCGTACTAAAGAAATGAGAAAAGTCTATCGTACCCTGGTATGCCTACTCGTCCCACTTAATGTCCAAGAGGCATTGGACTACTATTTTGGATATGGGTCTAGACAATAAGATTCCAAGGCTACTTAATTAGACTCGGGATTAACGTCAATCAAAACATACATGGACTGGAAAACAAGTAGCACATAAATGATCTCATATAGGCCTCACAAATCGTACAATTAACACTTTATATAGCATGATATCTGGAGAACGTGCAAAATCACTTATTAATTAGTCCTATGAACAAAGTTTCTAATTATTTAACATGCTAAAACTGGCTTAATATGCTGAATTGAATTTAATAGATTTAAACATGCTGAAACTGGCTTTAATATGCTGAATTGAATTCAACAAGTTTAAACATGCTGAAACTGATTTTAATACTGAATTAAATTTAACAGATTTAAACATGCTGAAACTGGCTTTAATATGCTGAATTGAATTCAACAAGTTTAAACATGCTGAAACTGATTTTAATACTGAATTAAATTTAACAGATTTAAACATGCTGAAACTGGCTTTAATATGCTGAATTGAATTCAACAAGTTTAAACATGCTGAAACTGATTTTAATACTGAATTAAATTTAACAGATTTAAACATGCTGAAACTGGCTTTAATATGCTGAATTGAATTCAACAAGTTTAAACATGCTGAAACTGATTTTAATACTGAATTAAATTTAACAGATTTAAACATGCTGAAACTGGCTTTAATACTGAATTAAATTTAACAAGTTTAAACATGCTGAAACTGATTTCAATACTGAATTAAATTTAACAGATTTAAACATGCTAAAACTGGCTTTAATACTGAATTAAATTTAACAGATTTAAACATGCTGAAAATGACTTTAATATGCTAAATCGGATTTGACTCTTAGGCGTGTTTTCACAACTGAAAACAGTTTTAAGTCTATAGGCATGGTTTCTAGGTAAATAATATTATATTTAACATGTTGAAACAGAAATATCATATAAGCACGATTTTTGATTTTTTAAAGCGGATTTTAAAACCTAAAACATGATTTCTAACAAACGATATTAATACACCCCTATAGGCATAATTTCTAACAAATGATATCAACAAAAATCCTATAGGCATAATTTCTACGGTTTACAATTAAGCAAGTAGCACGTAGTTTGCCTCTCCTCCATAGCAGTTCCCTAAATATTTTATTACATCGAAGTTTATACAATAATTATTACAGACCAAATGAATGAATATAAAGCATAACATAATTAATAAAGTCTAAGTTCTAAATCTCCCAGTCCCGGGCAACTCTCCATGGTGCAATTCTAATAGAGTACCTGTCGAACATGTCAATGTAGGATTTGGAGGACCTTATTACAGCTCATAAGACCGCCTCTTGACATGTCAGAGTTCCTGAGGATCTCAAGGATCCTAGGCAGTGCTTATGTCAAGGAGTAGGGATGTATTCGGTCCTCCGTACTCCGCCAAATCAAAATAGAACCAAATGCTCATGTAAAATAATAAACAGTTAACACAGACAAGGAAAAGCCAATAGTAAATAGATTTTGGGTATGAGCATTACAGGCAGATTTCAGTGAGTTCACTCATATATACTACAAGCATTCATGAATAAACATAGATAAACTAGAGTGTATGCTAAAACTACAAGGAATCATATGTATGAACTGTAATTTACTTCGATAGGAACTAACCAGTTAGTCGTAAACGACAAGAAAATATTTGAATTCCAACACTTAGCAATCAGTAATTGTCAGCCCAGAAGAATAATTTTAAAATATGAGAGTAGTAGATATGTCCGGTCTCCCCAATAATGAAAAGAGAGGGTTGTTTTTATAGTGAAAGAATAAAACTTGAATTAGGGAAGGAAATCCTTTTAAAGAGTGAATTCCAGAAATTCTTTTATCTTAATTAGTAGTCAAATTAATTAATACCAATTCCTTACAAAGGGGAGAGTAAATCAAATCATTAAAAGAAGAAGAATATTTTTAAAAAAAAATCATGGAAATTACTTTCCTTAAACAAATGGAAAGAATCAATTATGCTAAGTTTACCATAAATATACTAACACTAATCTGTCCTAACTAAAAAGGAAGGTCAAGAATCAATGAGCATGAATCAACCAAGAATTTACCAAAGTTAACCAAAGACCAAGGCTATCTAAAATTTGAAATAGTGAATATGCCACACAATCTGTCTCTTCTCACCATAATCCTTTTCCCGAAATCAAGCAATTGCACATATACCAAAATTATCTAAGTACTAAGGATATTCTAATCCACAAAAGGAAGAAGAATCACTCAAAGGGATGATGACATGCTGTGGTTGATCAATTACACATTCAAATTTACCAAGAATAACCAAGTATCAAGATGTCACAAAGAAGAAGGGACAAACAGATCAATTTTGCCAAAACAAATGAATAGCAAGGCTGTCCTAATCAATACAAGGAAAGAGGAATACAAAATTATGTTTGGACTTAATCGATTTTGTCATAAAGTAATCAAGTAATGAGCACAGTCAATCCTAAATTCCATAGTCAATTAAAGAGGAAAAATAACCAGACATAAATACGGGTTGCATTTTCCGTCCAATCAAACAGTCATACAACATGTAGGATAAATTGGTACTCAAACATGCTTGGGCATCGATTTCACAAACAGAGCATACACATATTCGAATTTTCCGAAATCAATTAAAGGTAAAGGTTTGTAAAAGCTGGGGTTTGCCCCCATATGACAGTCTAATAGCGTAATTAACACGAAATTGCAGAATTCAAGCACCAATTCACCAGTCAAACTTTAATAATTTTACGTCTAATAATCTGATAAAATGGTAAAAGAGAAAGAAGATGCCAAAATTGAATTGTGAACGAGGTCAAACCAGGAACGAGCTTGTGATAGTCCATCAGTATTCGATGCTTTAACAGAAATCAAGATGAGGCAATAACTTTGGGAACCACTAATCCCAACGCATATTCTGCCAGAAAACGTCGATGGACTGCTCCTGTTACCCTTTGTCGAAGAATCTTAAAGTTCGTCGGAGAGAAGAACACGACAACAATTTCATTGGTGACTTACAGTGGGGTTTTCTGGCTCGCCGACCGGTAGTGGAGGCAGCTGTTTCTGGGGTTTAAAAGGGGAGTGAACAGAGATAGAGATGGAGCGGGGAGCATGGGGCTTTGGTGGTTGTTTACTGGCGGTTCACGGTGGCGGCGGCGGCGTGGTCGAGGCAGAGGGAGACGAGGGGAGAAAGGGGTATGGAGGACGATGGTGGCGACACAGTGAGATGGAGAAGAAGAGAGAGTGAGGGGGGTGCGGTGCTCCATCGGTGGTCTGTCGGAGCAGAGAGAACGGGGAGAGGCTAACTGCTTGCCAGCGGCGGCGGTAAAGAGGGAGAAAGAGAGGAGAGTTAGATGAAGGTGAGGCGGCGGCTGGGTTCGTCGGAGGCTCGGTGGATGGCGGAGTAGCGGCGACCGCCACTGGTCAACGATGGGAAATAGGGGATTTGGGGTGAGTGGCGGCTGGTGGAGGGGGGAAAATGAATTAGGTTTTAGGGGGGTATGGGTGATTAAGAAAGGAAAGAGGAGGTGAGATTTAATCTCGATCGTTGATCACATTAGATCAATGGCTGAGATTTGATCTCATCGCGAGTCGGATCCGGGTCGGTTGATGGATTACGGAATTAGATTTGAGATTTAAAAATGGGCCAAATTAGTTCAAATTTAGGCTAGAATTGAAAGAAATTGACTCAAAAGGGGCTAGAATTTAAATAAATTGGTAAGAGAATTACAAATTGAGCTGCCATTTAATTAATAACATAATTAACGAGATTAATAAATAAATATACTACGTACATAAGAATTTACATATATTATTTAAAATTATAAATAAATTACGTATATATATATTGTACGTAAAACCAATTACATGTAATGTTATACGAAATTTATGATGGAATAGTAATAATAAGAAATAAATTATATATTTATAAATTACATATAAACTTAGAAAGTGTCAAGACGACGATAAAATGATTTATTTAGTAAATAAAAGCAATACGCGAGGAAAATTAAGCTTAAAAAAATAAGAATAACTAGTAAAATAACAGCCCGTGAGAGGTATACGGAGGTCAAAATTGGGTGTCAACATGGAGTTTTCATGTTTATGAGAAAAAATACAACTTAAAAAATCCAAATTGCATGTCCAAATAAAAATTTCAACTTTATATCATGATTTTTGCATGTCCATACAAAACTTCAACTTAATATCATGATTTCATAGCGCATGTTCGAACGGGCCCTTAGAGGTAATTACTACTCCATCCGTTCAAAATAGTTGTCATGTTTTGTTTCTTCAGAGTCAATTTGACTAATTTTTTAAAGTAAATTAGATTAGATTAATTCGTTGTTTAAAATTAAAATTCAAAAACTATATGAAAGTTACTATAAATTGAAATTTTTCTCACAACAATATGATCAACAAATACATCTTAAAATATTGGTCAAAGTACATATCATTTGACTCTCAAAAAGAAAATGACAAGTATTTTGGAACGAAAGAGTACTAGTACGCTTAATAAAGTCATTTAAGTTTTTTAATTCCAATAAAGTCACTCATGTTCACAAATTTATCTTAGAAAATAGAGATAATGATCAAAAACACACTTGAAGTGTCACTTATTTGCAAGTTTTATATATGAACTATTCAGGTATTTACGTTTTCTGTCGAAATTATCAAAACTGATCAGACCAAATATTTGAATACAATCTCCAAAGCGTGTGACTAGGAATGACAACGGGAGGGGGCATGTTTTGAGATATGCGAATGTAAGGTTATGCGGGGCAGGGCATATTGAAATAATTATTGTAAAAACTGATGTTACCTATTGATATTACACTAGATATGTTATTGTGCTAGCTCAGAGTGTAAAATTATACTAGTATATATTATTGATCAAGAATACGCGCACTCCCTAGCTCAGTCCCACTCACTATATGTAGTTAATGTTTAATTTTACCTTTTTATTTGGTGATTGTCTTGTGAGCTAGACTAAAATCCCCCCCCCCCCTCCCCCCCTCCCAAACCCAATTTGTTAGATAAATTCATTTTGTTGAATTGCAAACTGACGTACTAGCTATTAGCTTCAAAAACTAGATGGAATTTTGGGAAAAATTGAGCATGTGCACCATGTGGTCGAGTATTAGTTGCATTGTCCTGAAATGCTCTTTTCTAGTGTCACCTATCAAAGAAAAAATGGCATTAAGTGATCGAAAGGTCACAATGGTCTGTTGTCCATCATTCTATCTTTCATTGAAAGCTAAGGTTAGTGCTTAGAATGAATCCTAATATCCAGTCTTGTCTTGCTATTGGTAAGGATCGAGCTCATACTTATCGGAAACAAAGAGGCTGGCTCTAACGCTCTCACCCCCGATCTCGGGCCCAATCACGAACCACCAATCTAATTCGACCACCTCTCCTGCATTTCCATATCCAATGCCTGGGAGCTAGGCTCGAGCTTGCCATAAAACCTCGGGGATAAAAGAGCCAATCAAAGCCGCGCCTAGAATATATTATCTTCCAAAAAAAAGACTTTATATCGAATAAATCTCATTGTGAATCTATTAGATATCAGTTCCCAATTTTCTGGCACTATTAATAAGTGTCGAGGTTTTTGCATTTTGCATCCCTAATGTATGCATCATATTTCAATTTGCACCATATCCTCCTTCATGGGCTTATAAAACAAGACAATTAATTTTAATTCTTTGTTAGAGTTCTTTTAGTGGTTGTATTTGAATTCTTGCCTTGTCATTGACATGAGATATATAATGTTTGAGGTTTGTACACAAAGACATAATAGAGAGTTGATACTTTTAGACAATTACAAGTATAATGTTAGCATATTTTGATGATTTGAGGCAAGTTTGAGTTCCCACGCTTCTGGGGACATTTTGTTTACACTTAAGAAAATTCTCATAGATGCTTGTATTAAAAGTATTTTCTTATTGCCTTCTCTGCAATCTGCATATTTATTATGATTTTGTAAATATATATTATTTATTCAGTCCACTATTATGATTTTGTAAATATATATTATTTATTCAGTCAACTCTCCTTCTCTATTACTTCCTAGGATTTGATGTTTGCCCTTTTTTTAAAAACAAAAGTTGATTGGATTGAAAATCAGTTATTTCTTCTCATTTTCTGTTAGTAATTGGTCTATGGCAAATAGATGAAAGTGAACATCAAATCACTGGACACAATTAGAACTAAAAATGGAGTACTATAACATAAAACATGCAAGATCACCACAAGAGCTTGACAAATGGAACAAGCTAAAAAGTGGAGTACTATAACATAAAACATGCAAGATCACCAGAAGAGCTTGACAAATGGAACAAGCTAAAAAGTTGAGTACTACAACATAAAACATGCAACATCACCGGAAGAGCTTGACAAATGGAACAAGCTAAAAATCTGCATGCTCTCAACAAAGTTAGAACTTGCTGAAATGGAGAAAACAGAATCTGAGACAGCTGAACAGATTTCAGAAAAAAAGAAGATAGCTGTAAAGGAAAAGGAGTGCACGATGTTTGAGGAAATATACAAAATGATCGACAAAAAGCTAAAAGAAGATAATGAAAAAATCAAGCTTATGGTAATAGATTTTACAACTAAATATGTAATATTGACATCGACAAGATGTATGCATTCTATAGAGTGGATAAAAAAGAATGCACCCAAGAAAGAATATTGTTTATCCTCGGCAATCTGCAACAACAAGTGATGCCAACACGATGAGGAGATATGCTAGATGATTTGGATTGAACAAGACAATTTTCAAAGGTGGCTAAATTAATTTGCTGAACATTTGGAATTCGTGACAACAAATTATGACAGTGCATTTGGAATTGGCACGCCGAGTAACACCCACAAAATAGGTATTGCTCTTCCGAACACTGCACAATTTGCGAGTGCAATGGTCAATTTTTTTCATGATTACGATGGTCTTTCGGTAATTCTCTCATCTAATAATTAGATTGTCTCTTTTGTCGGACATATTTTTGTTGATATATTTAATGCATAGGGACTTGTATCCGGGAGCATTAACATAAATTGGGACGGAAGGAGTAATGTATATAACTAGTAAGTTTTAGATAAGACATAAACTTTAACCTCACAATAAACATATATTTCCAGTATTTATTTAATTGAAAGATTCTTTCAAATTAATAAAATGTTAGCTATTTGTTATAATACAATACATTGGTTCTTGTTATAAAAAATCTTTATGATAAATATGAGTTATTAGCTAATTTAACTCAAAGTTCTAAAATAATAGACAAATTTCTAGTGTTAATAAAATGAAACTTTTTTAAACTAAAAATTAACTTGAAAAGAAATTTTACTATGCATTTCTATTGTCAAAACCATACAATAAAATAATGATTTTTTTTATATTAATTGTTACTTTTTGATATATAAGTTAACTTTCTAATAATTATAAGATTGCCTTTGCTGAAAATTTTAAATTAATTGTAATATGAGATATTGGAACTAAAATTAAAAATTTGAAAACAAGATTTAATGCATTTCTATCTCACTATACAAGAAAATTATGAGTTTTATATATTAGAAAGGCTTGAAAATGATATTCAATACATTCATACTCATTTATTGCTTTTCTTAATATTTTAGAATTCCGGAAGACAAAAACTTGAAAACTTGGAAAAGATATTTACTGTATTCCAAATGTCACCATACAAGGAATTAATGAATTTTTCTTATTAATTAGAAAATATCAAAATGAACATAAGAAAATAATGATTTAATTTTTTTTTATTATAAGTCTTTTAATAAAAGATGGTAACTTTCTTGTGATGTAATTTTGTAATTAAAAAAAGGGTCAAATAATGAAGTTTTTCAATTAGTAATTGTAAGTGCATTTTATCCAACATACAATACACTTATGAATGATAAAAAAGTCGATTTACATTAATTTGTGTTGGAGGTTGGTGCTTCTTCTTTTTGGTGCAAAAAAGGCTGAATATATCTTTATACTATTAAAAATAGTTTAAATATATCTCTTATTTCTAGATTCAAATATACCCGTATCTCTTTACTTTGCGGTCCTTTATTCTTGTTGATTCTTTTTCAATTATTTTGTCTCATAAGTTCTATGTGTTTTTCCTTTACCTTTTATAAGAGATTTTCATAGGAATATGTTGGGTGGAAATTGAAAACTTAAACATGATTTTAGGAAGGCTAGAATTTGTTAGTTACTTGTAAGAGCTAAGTTTTAACGCTTTGATCCGCTTATCGAGTGATAGAATTATAACTTAGGGAAAATTTTAAAAATCTCCCCTCATATTTTGCTTCGCTTTATTAATCTCCCCTCACATTTGTAATATTATGATAATCTCTCCTATTTTATATTTTTTGTAATAAGTATTTTATTCTATTTATTACTAATGAAAAACTTTCGTAAGCCTATGCTTACTGAAATGCTTATCATGAGGAGATCAGCAACTACTCCATCAAATCAGTGTGGCACATAATTAGAAACTCCAAGAACACGTTTGGTGTGATGGATAAGGGGAGATAATTGTGAAATTATTTTTTAGTATTTTTTATTTTTTTGTGTGGTTATAAAGTTTGGAATAATTTATTCCAGGATTAGTAATTAGTTCTGGGATAAGTTATCCCTGCCTCTAGGTGAAATAATAATCCTAGAATAATTATCCCAAAATAAAATAATTAAAATAACAAAAATATTTCCTCAAATCTTTTTTATACATCACTAATATAAAAAAAAAGCTAAATAAGAAAATGTTATTTTTGTATTCTGAAAATACATTGGAGGTCCCTTAGGCATACAACACCAAACAGTGCCATTTATTAGAAGAGAACTTTACATAATTACACAATATTAAAAAAGACATTGCACATTTTTAGCACAAAAATTGATATATAAAACTTACTTTATAAAAAATATTTCATCAAAAACGTAACTCCTCCGCCCCATAAATAAATCCCCTTTTTCTCTCAACTAATCCCTTTAAAAACGTTTTACTTTTCTAATATCTTTCTTTTCTTATTTTCTTTGCATTTAACAAAATTCTTTTCTTTTTCTTTTTCCTTGTTAATTTAAATTTTGATATTATATAATATTATTTAAAAAAAAAAATATATATATATATATATATATATATGTATATATATATGTATATATATATATATACAAATAGATAAAATAAAATATATTATGCATATTTATCATATCCTCCCATTTGTGTTAAATATATTGCATGTATATTGATTTTTTTTTGATAGAGTAAGATGAAAAAATTTAGAAAAAAATATCAAACAAATGTAAAAGGAGGTTATTTATTTGATTAATAATTGTTCAAATTTTAAATAGGACATTATTTTATTTTAGGGGAGACCTTTTAAATAATTTCTCTTTTATATAAGAGACTTATGGAGGAGGGAGTGAGTGGAGAAAGATAGAATTGTGGAAGAGAGAGAAAAGAATGCAGTAAAAATGTATTAATGGTAGTAAATTTCTTAATTAATGAAAATGGTTATTAATAATTTGGTACAATTTCCTTTAAATAATTATTTTATTAAAATTATAAGAGAGAGAATTTATGCTACATAAATAAATAAGACAAATATGATCCCTAATTTTATGCAATCTTCTTAAAATAACTATTTTATTAATAATTTTACAGATTTTAAATATATGCTAAAAATAAAATAAAAGATGCTATTTATGAAATAATGCAATAATTATGTCATTTTTATAAATAACTATATAAAACATGTCCTTCTGCGTAAATTTCTTAGGAGAATCATCAAACATTGCCGGAACTCAAAATTTTCAAAAACAAAAATTCTCATGGCCAAATAACACCTTAAACTTTTCATTTTTAATTTATTATATTCACAATAAAAAGTTTTTATAGTCCCGCGAATATTATGATCCTACCAAGTACCTTTAAACTTTTTACACCCATAAATTTCAAGAAGAAACCGGCTTAATACATAGCTAGCTCTTCAAACTTGTCAAAATATTTTATTTAGACATTCGAATTAAGTCTTGTTTTAATTGAACATCTAAAGTACTAAATAAAATTTTTCAATTGGACACTTTCGATTCAAAATTTTAAAAAAAAATTATGTGTGTTCCCATTCGTCTATTAGATAGTTAAGTTAACCAAATAAAATATATCATTTTTTTTAATTATGCACATATATTACGTGCTTAACTTAACTACCTAATAGATGAACGAGCACGCATGCAAAAAAATTCAAAATTTGAACTGAAAGTGTGTAATTGAAACACGTTGTTAGAAGTTGAGGTGTTCAATTGAAATATGACTTATTTCGAGTGTCTAAATGAAATATTCCAATAAGTTTAAGGGCTAGTTATAGATTAGAAAAAGGAATTTTTACAAAAATGTACCACTACCAAAAAAAAATTCAAAAAAAATAAATAGAAGCATGTATAACGTAATGTATCTGCAATATATATGTAATATATCAATCGTGTATAAATCATATATATATGATGTATAACTATGTGTCAGAGATGTATATGGATCCATATACACTATTTATACATTGCATCAAGAGAAAATTATGGAAGGTGAGAAAGAAAGAAAGAAAAACAAAGAAAAAAGTAGCAATATACACTTCAAATGCAATAACAAAGGTTGAATAACCATTTTTTCATAATTATTTTTGGCCGAATGACCATTTTTCATAATTATTTTAAGTTGAATGACCATTTTTCATAAATAAGTTTGGGCAAATGGCTATTTGTAGTAAAAACTAAGTTGACTATTTTTGTGTAAGAAATTTAACTCAATAGACATTTTGTCTAATTTTTTCTTAAGAATTTTCTCTTAAAACCACATCACATGAATTAGAGTGGAGGATTAAAAACACATCTATAATATTCTGATTTTTAGAGTTTTATACATGAACTATTGAGTTACGTAGTTAACTATCATCAATTATTTATCAAACGCTTATCTTCTTTTACCTGAAATATCACCTATCGTTTAAATAGAAAAAGGAAATAAATGATAGTCCAAATGTGTTTTAATAAATAATTGATAATAGTTCATATTTCAGTAAAGACAAAAAAAATACCAGGTGATTTTTCTATTTATTTTAGTTTTAATGGACAGAATTAACTGATGCTTGTTGCTGGTGGAAGGTGTTAGGTATCGCGTGAATTTATTCTGTTGATAGCTTTTTTTGTGTGTGTAATTTAGTGATAGCTTTGCTGAAATTGTTTCTGTTATGGTTGTATGTAGAACAAGATGGATGATGTGATGCCTCTTTCTCACTCTATCAATGTAAGATATCCCATTTCTAACTTTTATATACAACTCCCTTTATTTTAGTTTATTTGTCTGGTTTTGACTTGACGCAAAGTTAAAGAAAATAAAAAATAACTTTTAAATCTTGTGGTCATAAACTTAAATTACTTTATCAGAATGTCGTTTAATCTTGTGGTTTTAAACATGTCACGTGGAAAGTTAGAATTAGAGAGTTGTCAAAAAAGAAAGAAACATTATTTTTTGAAATGGACTAAGGGGGAGTTTGGCTATGAAAATTGTGAGTATTTGAAAAAAAGTAGGTTTTGTTTTCAAATTGAAAAGTGATACTTGAAAATTGGAGTTGTGTTTGGACATGAATACAAATCGAAATTGTTTTTGAATCTCTGTGAATAATTTGACGTGAAAAAAGTGAAAATAGCTTTTTGGTGTTTTTCAAATTCCTGAAAATTCTGAAATTTTATGGCCAAACATGTTTTTCGGAGCGAAAACACCTCCCTAAAAATGAAAGAAAGACAAGCAAATTGAAGCGGAGGGAATATTTTGTTCCACTCCTAGGCTAATGAATACAAAGGGTTTTATCTTTATTTGCAGAATCATTGCAAGAGTGGGATTGATAAATTGCCTGATGAGTTGCTTATTTCCATTCTTTCCTGTCTGAGCTTCCATGAAGCAGGAAAGACATGTATTCTCTCGCGACGATGGAGATACTTATGGAAGTACTAGGTGATTCTTTCCATATGTTCTAGCCTTGGTGGATAGAGTTACCTGATATCTGTTGCTGGTGGGAGGTGGCAGGTATCCCGTGGATTTAGTCGAGGCCTGGACACCACGGTCATCAAAAAAGTATACAACCTGCAGTATTCAATTTTATAATGAAGGTGTTGGTGCATTTTAATATTAAAATAAAAATATTAAAGTGTATAATAATTAGTAGGCATAAAGTGGAGAAAGTGGTGTCATTAGTTTCTTGTAACTCATATGGCCATTAGTTTTTTGTAACTCTCATGGTCATTAGTTTCTTGTAACTCATGTAACCACAACGTCATTATCTCCTACTAATTGCTCCACTAATCCTCAAATGAATATCCATATTCTTGACATTTATTTGTGGAAGAAATCCTACACCTATATAAAGGAGGTCTTCTTCATTGTGTTGGAGATGTACAAGAAAATATAGTGGAAAAAAGAAGATTTTGAGATTAGTATAGTGAAAGAGAGAGTTGAGACAAAAAATATATTCTAAGTCTTCAACTATATTCACTATACAAAAGAGAGTAATTATATGTTGAAGGAAGGTGTTCTTATGGTGGAGCTTTGGACTCTTCAACTAATCCGGAGTTGCTTGAGTTATACGACGTTGTTGGGCTGTTGTATCCTGGAGGGGACAAGTCAAGAGTGATACCGCTGGATCGGTGTAGATTATGCCACAGTGAGCTTGAATCTCCTTAAAGTGAGCGAGATCTCTGCGCCTCAGCCTAAATATTATTTATTCATTTTATTTCTACTGTAATTTATTGTAATTTGTGGTATATTACACCAACAGAAGGCATATTGAAGTTTGAAGCAGCAGAAAATTTCATAAATTCAGTGAATCAAGTCTTGAAATTGCATCAGGGTGAATCTCTTGAGCTGTTCAAAGTTGGTTTTGTCTATCCAAGTATTGATTATAGCCCCAACAGATCGAGTACCTTTTGCAAGACAAAGGCAAGTCAATGTCGACCATGATATTGATGGCTGGATTAATTTTGCAATCGAAAAACAGGTCAAAGTACAGGAAGTTGTTGAATTCCTTTTGTCTAACTGCCCTCTGTTGCTGGTTCCTTACCTAAGTTAAGGTCCATGGAAATATCATATTGTGATTTTTTGAAGACTATGAAAGTTCATGCTCCAGGTCTTGTGTCTTTTAAATATATTGGATCCGCTATCAAAGTGCCTTTCAAGAAAGTTCCCCTCTTATCTGAGTTATTTATCGGAGGATATTATGCCGATTCTTTTATATTTGATGCTCACAAGCACTGGAGCTATTCACGAAATCTGAAGAAGCTTAAGCTGGAAGTGTCTTTTGAGGTTGTAGCATATATACATCTTCTTTTCCTCACTTGTAGGCTGATTTGATATTCTAATTAAATTGTTAACATATATACGCCTTCTTTTCCTCACTTGTATTCTGATTTGATATTCTAATTAACATATATACATTTTGCTCAAAATCTTGTTAGTTATCTAAGAAATGCCGGGAGGTTTCCAATGAATATCCTCAACTCTGCAATCTGGAGGAGTTGGAATTGTGCATCACGTTTGAAGAGGATGATGGCCTTTGCTTCTTCACATTCTTCACTAAGTGTTGTCAAGATTAACAATCCGGGTAAAAGTTCATGTCGCATATATATATGCTTCTCCTTTATGTTGTGTTGCCTTCTATAATGATGCTTAACCTTAATGAGTTCTTTGAAGTGATGTGTTGATTGTGTGAACTTTTTTTAACTCATCTAAAAGCTTAACCTATTAGAGAATACCTTCCAATGAAAACAAAACCATAAGTTTTCCACATAATATGTCACATATTTTTAGCCAAAACCCGTATCTGTATGCTCAAATCTTAAAAATTTATATCGTGAAGGATCCAACGTCTAGATCTGCACTTGTATCGGACACTCCGTACCCAAGTCCGAGCAGCTTAGGTCCTGTCGTCGAGTTCCCTCTCTCATGTTCACATGCCCAGTCCACCTCTTCTTTCCACTCCATGGTACTTGTTCCAATCCCCTGCCATCTTAGCATTCTCCTCCATATACTAGCAGAGAACTCACATTTGAAGAACAAGTGATCGATTGATTCCTCTTCCCTTCTACATAGCGGGCACTGAGTGTCATCCACATGGCCCCACCTTGCCAACCTATCTCTAGTCAGTAGCTTCTTGACCAGGGCTAAGTAAAGGATAAAATTCCATCTAGGGCAGCCTAAATTATTGCAAACCAATCTCCTTGTTGAAATTTGATTTAGTTACTGCTGTAACTTTTAGCCAAATAAGTTGTTTAGATTTAAGATGAATTTGAATTTTAAATTTTAAATTAGTTTGTTTTAGTTGTTGAGATTATTTAGCTCTTTTGAATTTTGAATTGCAGACTTTCTGCATATTATGTGCTCAAGTTGGCTATTTAAAACCCTCATATGCTTAATAAAATTATTGAAAGCATTGAAAGCTATTTCAATCCAAAGAGCCCCATTTTTGCTGCCCATCTTTTTTTTTAAAAAACAACACTCCTCCACTGCACTTTTTGGTGATTGACTCTTAGTTTTCCATACAGCTCCTTCACTGAGCATTTCTCAAGTCTGATAACGTCCCTTTCTCCCATGCCCATTTCTTCAAAATATAGCTTTGCCTGCAGGATCTTTTTGACGAGCCATGAAGCTTGATTGGCCTCATTATCCCAGGTATCTCCATGCTTTATATAGAAGCTATGAATCCAGCAAACCCATAGCTTATCTTTCATTTTGCACACATGCCAAAGCAATTTACACAAGGCAACTTTGTTCCAGGCATAGCCTTTCCCACGCAACCAACGCCTTCTTAGACATTTCAACACTACCCGTCCAAAGGTATCTTCTGCATATGGACTTAATCAAGGTCACAATTTTTTGTGGCAGCACAAAGATATGCGACCTGTAGACTTGTATTGCAAACAGGACAGACTTTATTACCTGGACCCTGCCAGCGTACGAGAGATACTGGCTGTCCAGGAGGAAATCCTCCCTAGCATCTTATCCAGTAGGGGTTTAAACTGCATCACTGTTGTCCTCTTTGTGCTGAAGGGGATCCCCAAGTACTTGAATGGTAGGTCGCCTCTCATGAAACCTAGTGATTGGACTATACTCTGCTGCACCTCAGGTCTCACTCCTCCGAAAAAAATGAGCTTTTTTTCTGCATTTGCAACCAACCCCGAAGCCTTAGAGAAAGTTTGGATAGACTCATAGAGGAGGTTCAGTGTTTGTACCTCTCCCTTACAAAAGAGCAGTAGATCGTCTGCGAAGGCTAATTATATTACTTTCAACCTGGACCACCTGGGGTGAAACTTAAACAGTTTTTGATGTTGTAACTTTTTGAGCAATCTAGATAAGTACTCCATGCATAACACGAATAGGAAGGGGGACATAGTGACTAGTGTCCCCCTGTCGCAGACCTTTCTTTGCTGGGAGGAAATGGAGGTTCTCTTATGAAGGAAATGAAGGGTCTTTCTCGGGGAAAAAGAAGACCTGTAGGGTTTTTTAAAATATTCTTTTTTTTTTAGCTCAAAAGCTTTTTACTTTCTTTTTTTTTTGGATTCTTTGGGAGAAAAAGCTAGTTGTCTTTGTCTTATTGGTGTATTTACCATGTCACCTGCGTGTAGACTACACACGTTTTAGTTTTTCTATTGTCTTCTAAAATTTTTTTTAATAGGCACAATTTTTACTGACTTCAGGTGTTTGATAGGTAATGTCTTTAGTTAAGGTGTCTAAATGAAAAATTCGGACAACTTTCAGGTGCCGCATATGTATTCTGCCATTGGTTTCTCTAAGTGCAGTTAGGCAAAACAATTTATGCACATTCAGGCGTAACAATTACTATAGGTGAGTAATCAGATATGGAGAGTGATATTCCAAATCCTCATTACTAATAGAATCCAAATGATCTCTGGATTGATCTTCAGTTGGCTAGAATCCGTTACTTGAAGCCAGATGACGGAACTGGAAAACCCAGGAAGTATAAGATAATAACATGAGTGATTTAGCAGATTTGGATTCATATATATATATATCCACCCATGTGGTACTTCATTCTACGATATACTTATGGATGTTTATTGATAGAAAATCGTTTTGGTGTTATATTCACACCTTCGTGCTTTTTGTTCCTGTCACCATTTCCGTTCCTCTTCTTTTTGGGTTCACTGTTGTCCATTGCATATTTAGTTTCATTAGTCTGCTTACTAGAAATTGTTGTTCCTCCCATTTCTTGGGTTTATGCATCTTACCAGTTTACTAATATGCCTTTTTCTTCTTGTGGCATTTATGGTTCCATTATGGCATGGAGAGATTTATAAGCTAAATCTCTTGTAGCTATTTCATATAGATTGTGTAGTTAAAAGATATTGTTATGTGAAGGGCGGCATCGTTTGGGAGAATTAAATATTTGTGACGATCATCCTGGGAGAATCCAAGCTCCAACTGACGTGATTGATCAGGCCGCCCAGAGCTGATTGTGATGCACGAGAAGCAACTACATTCTGTCACAAATGTCTAGAGATGGTGAAGTTTGTTGGTTTTATTGGGTGTTCAAGTGATTATAATCTTGCTTTACATCTGCTGCGAATTGCCCCATCTCTTAAGAAGATGATCCTTAACTCACAGGGAGATGCTACTTCCCTAATTAAGGAGAAGGCAATGAGAAAGTGTGCTGAACATCTTAAAGCAAATTTACCTCTCGGAGCTGAATTGTTGACATATGGTCCTGGTTTTACGACCAAGCTCAATGACTCTGAATGAATGTTAGTAGTTAGTTGAGCGTTGTCTCGCGCGCTAACCTACGAGTTATGCTTGGGGTAATTTGGTGCCCTGTACCTGCTTCTCTTTTAGTACCAGCAGTATTAACAGTTCTCATGTAGTTCCCCATCCTGCGATTTATGTGGCTACAATTGTGTTGTGTGTTTTGGTTATCACAATAGGTTGATGTTGTTACTGTGTTTTTTTCTTTTTTTCGGTATACCATGTGATGAACCTCTGGCACTTGTAATATTTCTTTCTTTTTTTTCTGTATGATCTTTGATATGCCTTAACTGAGTTGGGGGTCTTTCTATAACATCCTCTCTAACTCACGGAGGTAGGGGTAAGTTCTGCGTACACTCTACTTTTATCCTTCACAAAAAGAATTTTTGAACCCCTTAGTGAAAATCCTCGATCCGCCACTGGTGTTTCACCTTGGCATTAGCATGTTTCTTCAATTTTTGTTTCACCTCAGTGATCAAATTCAGTGTATATTTGCTGTCTTTTATCATCTGAGTAATAGAAAGTGACTCCACCACCCCCAAGGTGAAGTTTCTCTAATTCTTCTGTAAACATTTGCTCAAACCATACCTTGCTGCTATAGCCTGTGTCTAACTCACACTCCAAAAGGTATCTAAAAGGGAGGAGGATTTTCTGATCTCGTCCCAGATTGTTGTGTGGGATATTTCTCCCAACACCCTTCCTCACGCCCAGACACTGTTCGGACTGGAGCGTGCACAATCATGGACCGGGAGTAGGACCTGACTTTGACAACATTTGAAATGGACTTTGGATCTATTTATGTATAAAGAACGTGATCCTGAGTCTCTGTGCGAGAGGTTAGACCAATCATATTCATCCTGATCTGATTCTAACAGATTTGAGTAAATGATCAATTGATACATCTTCTACATATGTATATATTAAATCTTGAACATTTCTAGTGAAATTCCTGACTTCACCCTCGAATACATTGTCGGTGAATAATCTAATTTGTTGTAATTAAAGTTGTCAAATATTTGAGTTAGCCTAAATAAGAAATCCTGCAAATTATTAGTAAATTAAAGGACTGGTTCTGCATTTGTATATATATGTCAAAAGTGTAACCTTTAGATATGGTCAAGTGAACCTTTGGGATATACCATTAGGGGTTACCACTATATATATATTAATATTCAGATGTAGCCATTGGGTATCACCAATCACTTGCCCAAATTACACATTGTCAACTCTTTGATACCTATATAAACATACCCTCTCAAAGTATAATACACATCAAAATTTACTTCTTAACACATTTTTATTAGTTGTTTCTCAAAGTAAGACTGCGTACAATAAATCCTTGTGGTTCGGCCCTTCTTTTGATCCTGCACATAACGCGAGATTTAGTCCACCAGACTACCCTTCTTGTCCCTTGCATGGAACAAAAGGCCAAGGAATTTAAATTTCTTTCATTTTCAAAGCCTCATCATGGCCTAACATCCCAGCTCTACTCATGGATATCTTTCTTCACTTGTTTTGTTTTATTTTCTGATACCCCTTTAGTCCCTATCATTAGGGACAACCTTAATTTAACCAAAATTGACATTGCTAATGCTGGTGTTGCTTCTGTTTCCGGAAGTATTTCATCTAGACTTGCTATGGGTGTGGTTTGTGATTTGTTGGGTCCGAGGTACGGGTGCGCGTATCTGATCATGTTGTCAGTCCTAGCCATTTTTGTTATGTCGTTTGTTTCGTCTATTGGCAGATACATAGCTGTCCGGTTCATGATCGGTTTTTTGCTCGCGACGTCTGTGTCGTGTCAATATTGGATGAGTATTAACGGGCTGATAAACGGAACAATTGCCAGATGGGGAAATATGGGTGGCGGTGCAACTCAACTCATTCGAAGGAGAGTTGTGTTTTTTATTCATGGTTGGCTTGATCATGTGGTCATCAGTATTTTCGGAGTCTGGCGTCAAAAGGGAACATTTTCAAAGACATCATATCAAGAGGGATCGCCCAATAAAACACGTTTCAAAAGAGGTTGTTCGTTCCACATCAAGCGAACCCCTAAAATATTTAACGGACGTCGTTAAATATTCTGAGCGATGCGCGATTAATATTAAAAAAAGAATTAATCACGTTATACCCAAATAACTACTGATTATCTGAGTTTTGTTTTATTCATTGATTTACCTAACCATTATTTGGAACTACACACGTTATGGCGGATAGCACGTAGGAAATATAAAAGTATTACATTGACTTGAAACTTACAAGTATAACTAGTGGATAGCTCATTTTATGCTTCCAATTTATTTTTTTCAACATCTACGTTTTTTTTTCCAACTTGGGTGTAAATTAAGCTCTAGTTTGGCCATAAGAATTTTTGCTATTTTTCAAAAAATTATTTCACTTTATTCAAAAAATGTTGTTTGGCCATAAATATATCAAATACAACTTGAAGTTGTATTTGAAAAAGTGAAAACACCTAAATATTTGTTTTCACTTTTTTCCATCTCACTTTTCACTTTGTAATTATATTAAACACTTTCATTTCTAAAAAGTCTTTCTATGGCCAAACACAACTCCAACTCTAAAAGTTTCAAATAAAGTTAATTTTTTTTAATTTTCATGGACAAACGCCCACTAAGTATTTTTGTGAGAATATTATTTATATTAGTTTATTAAATAAAATTTAAAATATTTTTTTTCTTTTTTTAATTCAAAATATCACATGTAATTATTTTTTTGAGAAATTTCCAAAATTGAGGAGTTTTTGAATATATTTTTTGAACTTTTGGATGTAATTACAAAGTTATTGATCAATTAATAACTAAATTAAATCTTAATCATTTAAATCTCAATATTTAAATATGTTTTTTAATAATTATTTAATAGATTGGAATAAATTTAAATGATTAAGATGTACTACAATAAAATCCTAATGATTTATGTATATTCCAAGTTTCCAACACCATAGTCACCAAATTGGAATGAAAATAAGGAAAAGGTACAGGTTGTGTGGGTCCCATACCAACGACAGCAACCTGTCCTTTGCATCACGACCTAATAATACTAAGAATAACTTTTTAAAATTACCTTAATTACCCTCATGGTCGGCAAGCACGTCGACCATGAGGTGCCTAGTTATCCCCACTTATAATATAGTAGTAGATGTGAGATATACACGTGCATCCGTTAACTTTGAAAAATTATGTATATAGAAGTGTGTCAGTAATGTATTATTGTTACGTTTTTTTAGCCTATTTTTAGACTGTTTTGTTTTGAGCCGGGGGTCTATCGGAAACAGCCTCTCTACCTCACCTCTGAGGTAGTGGTATGGACTGCGTACACTCTACCCTCCCCAGACCCCACGCTGTGGGAATACACTGGGTATGTTGTTGTTGTTGTAGAAGTGTGTCAGTAACGTGTTGGTTGAAGTTTTAGCTAGTCATAATTGTGACTTTTTATCCCAATGTCGCTTTTAATTAGTATGAGTGAGTCGAGAATCGAACATGAAATATGAACATCATACATCTCGCACATCCTTAATCACATAGCCAAATCTTTCGATTGCTTCAATTATGTCGTTAAAGTTTGATTATTATTAGTGTAGATATCATATTTGACCTATATATTTGTGTTTTATCACTGCTCACACTATTAGTGACCTAGCCAACATGGTATTATCCCCTAATCATCATTGAAAATTTTGTTGACGCCATGTTAAGATATTAATGTTGCCCCCAACGTAGTCAACCTTGAATCCGCTTCTGACTACAGTGAAATAATGACAAAATATACATAAGTACTATTAAAATAGATATCATGAGTAAAATAATTATGTGTATTAATGTGAAAAAATAAATTATTTCATGATATATTTTTCAAATTCAAGAACAATATTCAACTTCTACAAGTTGAAACACCATTATCATGTCGTGGATTTCAAAAGAGGTTACAATGCCATGGAGTTCAATTCTACAAGTTGAAACTCCATGTTGTATCGTGGAGTTCAAACAAGCCTCGTTACAAAAAATGCAACAGAGATTTATTTTAAAAATTGAATTTCGAACTCCGGGCAATAGAGATTTACTTTATAAATATGTGGGTTTCATCTTTATAATACTTTCATACCTACTTAATATGAAATTTTTCATGGTGGCAAAAGGGGTAAATGTCACGATCCAATTTACCGGGCCGTGCGGGTACCTACTCTATTTGACACTTTGCTCTTGTACTAGAAGACCGGTAACCTAGGCTTTGATACCATCTGTCACGACCCAACTTACCGGGCCGTGCGGGCGCCTACTCTAACCACCTAGATAGACGAACCCTCACCCCCGTCCAACAGGTAACTTGCGAAAAATAGAAAGTAGCAAAAATAATCCTTCCCTTTTAACATGAATGCCTTGTTATTACAACATTTGAAAATAGAAAACAGTTTTGAAATATAAATTACTCTCCCTAGGACCTAGTCTAAACAGGTACAAGAGCTACTAGAAGATTTATACAGAGCATGTAAAAGAGACACAACTTCCGTCATGAAATCGAAGGACAGAAGCTGCTGGAGATCACCATCGTCATGTACCTATGAAACACCACCAACCCTGCAACCAGACTATACCAAAAAGGTATAGCAAGAGTAGACTCAGTACAACCACACGTACTGGTAGGCATCATCGGTCGACCCAAATCCATTCCTACCATCATATAAGAAAATAGGAAAAGCATGAAAATAAACAAAGTAACCCCCCCATCCTTCACCCCTTTCCCCTTACCGGACCCGATCTCAACCGATCGTCCACTCGCACCCCTTACCTCAACCCTTTCTATTCCTTCTACTGCCAACTCCCCCTCTCTTTCTGGTCTTCCAAATCACGCTAAGCCTAAACTTCCCAAGTCACCCTAACCTTAGACTTCCAAGTCACACGACCCGTAGACTTTCCAAGTCACACAACCCTTAGGCTTCTCAAGTCACACAACCCGTAGACTTCCCAAGTCACACAACCCTTAGACCAACCGCTAAGTCCAGCTCTAACTGCCTCATCGTTGACCTAGCCAACCTCCATGACTAGAACAACCCAGACCCTGTCATTCCAGACCCACTACGCACAAATAACCGAACCCGCCCCAGATCCCTAGAAAATTCCTCCCAGGATATCACCCGCTAGTCACACCATGTAAGACTTCCAGCCATTTCCCAAGTTTATCAATCACATGTAAATCATTTTTATAACTATGATCAAAATCAACAACATAACCAACACAACCCTTGTCGTATAGCCCAGACCCACCCTAGGATCCCCTCTAAACAACACCTAAGTGTTAAACAGACAACTCAGCCTAATCCAAGACCAATTCAACAGACATAACGGGATTCCCGATCACTCAAGGACCACCAACTAATATCACAATTCAACAAAGCAGCCCGGTCCACTCACTAAACCAATAACAGTCAATGCAATGAAATCAATAACCATGCAATGATACAGTAAAATAAATCAGTACCAGGCGTGGTACCCGAGCCAACCGTTAGTAATTCGTACCAGGCGTGGTACCCGTGCCAACCGTTTGTTATACCCATACCAGGCGTGGTACCCATGTCAACCGTTAGTATACATGTACCAGGCGTGGTACCCGAGCCAACCGAATGTCAACAATCCACAGTCAAATAATGAACATACAACTTGTAAACCAACAAGTACACATTGTTCAACTCACAGACTGTAAAACAGGACCCTTAGACATTCTACACAATCTCTCTAAGCAATGCAATTCATACAACCACTTAGATAAGAGTACAAGCACATACAACATTCACAGAAATCGTAAGCCATCACCTACCCTCTATCCCGGGTATATAGCGAAACCTCGACCTTCGTCCGAAGACTGCACACACTCACCCTTTGTTTACACGTAATGAACGATTTCCCCCTTTTAGAATAATTTAACCCCCCATTAATCTGGGACATACTTAGATAATAACAATACGAGTTTTCACCCTTAGCCCTTAGCAAACAATAATTTCTTAACATGCCTTTCGCATTCCCGAAACCTCACCTAGGAGTTTTCCATTTTCATACCCACCTCGTGGTCCTTGCTATTCCCGGTTCCCCGAACCTTTCTGACATCCCAGTCCCTAAGTCCTATCATTTATAGCATACCAAGACAACATAAACAACCCCAAGTAACTACAATCAATTCACAGTTCAATCCAACCAAGCCTTAGCTCACTCATAACTAATACCAAATTCACCAGACTCCGTACCCGGAGGCCTACGACATGAATTCTCCATTTCACTATACAACAAGTACAGAATGTAAACAGGTCTAACTACTCATGAAAACCTAGCCTACCTGGACGCCAAGCAGCTGCAACCGTGCATTTCTGGCTCCGTGAAGGCGTTCCCAGCTAAATGATGGTTCTGGAATCCGTTGTTCCGTGTCCCTCCAGCCATGACCCCTTCTCCTCATGATTCCCTAGCCTTGGAACAGCATGAGAGGGTTTTTGGAGAAACCCTCGTATGTTTTCTAACTGAGAAGGAGAAGCTTTTTAACAAAATCTCGATTCTGAGCTTCTGTTTCCCGTCACTCTGCTATGGCGGTTAGCCCTCCGCTATAGCGGAATAATTACCGCTATAGCGGAGTGACGTCAGCCCAGGTCATTTCAATTAAAACAGAAATTTCCCCCTTACGTCACCCTACTTTAAACAACGTACTTTAATTTAATTCCCGAAATAATTCAATTTTCGATTCTTAGGTTTTATGACAAAGTAGCTTTCAAGCTAGGGCTTAGGATAAAGTAACCTCCAAGCTAGGGATTGGAGTAGAGTAGCCTCAAAGCTAGGGTTTAGGATAGAGTAGCCTCCACGCTAGGGTTTAGGATAGAGTAGTCTCCAAGCTAGGGTTTAGGGTAAAATAGCCTCCAAGCTAAGGTTTAAGGTAGAGTAGGCTCCAAGAAACCTAACAAGATTGGACATATTTGAGCTTATAAAAAAACAAATTCTAGTTTCGTTGATAAATCTTAAATATTGTTTCCCAAGTTAAAACGGAAAAGCAATAATTAAAAAAAAAAACTAGTTTCCTTAGGATTATAAATCTTAAACAATATTGTTTCCTATTTAAAAACGTACGCAAAAATTAAAATAAAAAACTAAAGACTAGTTTCCTTATTTAGGATTATAAATCCTACTTCTAGTGGGATTAGGATTTCAAGAAAAAACTAAACTCTAGTTTCCTTATTTAGGATTTTAAGAAAAAACTAAACTCTAGTTTCCTTATTTAGAATTATAAATCCTACTTCTATTGGGATTAGGATTTCAAGAAAAAACTATATACACCTTATGTGCACATTGAACTTTCAATACTCACGAAGTCTTTCTCATCACTGTTTTTTTTTCCCTACTAAAAGTTATTAGATTAATTCATCAAGGGTATTGTTGATTTTTGCAAAAGGGTTCAAGAGAAGTTGATGGAGAAGAAGAAGATATTAACGAAATCCACTGAAGATGAAGTTTCTATTTTTGGTGTAAACATGAATAAATACAAAGTTGTTTCAATTGATAATTGCACAAATTTACTTAGCCATGCTTTTGGATATATAGCAGTTCAACTATAGATGTAAATCAAAATTTATAAGAAGTATTGATTTGACAGTATTCCACGAATTGCACATACAGAAAAGCAAATTAAATTCATATATTTAAACATTATATGAAAAGTACTGTATTAATTTTAATTAATCATTGTCGAAGAAAAGCATAAGGCATAATTTTGATTGTACATTGCTAATATGCACCTGGATTGACTCTACAAGAATACGTTCTTCACTAATGCGAAGATCCTTCTGCTTTGCATTGAAATCTGCATTTACAAGGTTGATGATTGTATCGGATATAGGTTCGATAATGCCTTTTGTTACCATGGCTTGGACAAGTCTAGTGTCCAAGCTGAATAAAAGCATAAATTTCAATGGCAACTCCGTCCTATGAAACAAGATTTTGCACCCACAACTCAAAGGGCAGGACTAAGTCTTCCGGAAACCACCTCTCTACCTCACGGAGGTAGGGATAAGCTATGCGTACACCCTACCTTTATCCTTCACAAAGAGAGAGAAGGAGAAGCTAAAATAGTCATTCCAACCCTCACAAAACAGCTACCTATGCAGCTAACCAACAAAAAAGTTTGCCTTGTCTATAGAAGCCATTTGGCTGTAGAGTCATAGAAGTACTCATTCTGGCTTATAATTTGAGCAATAGAAAGTGAGTCCACCTCCAAGCTGAGGTTTCTATAATTCTTTTGTATACATTTGCTAGCTCAAATGATGGAGGATTGTCCAAGTCGTATAAGAAGTCCCGAGGTCTCGTCCCAGTTCGATGCAGGATATTTCTCTCTAACACCTTTCCTCACGCTTAGACACTGTTCGGAATGGACTTTGAGCTTAACTCACACACAAAAAGCTAATTCAAAGAAAGAAGGATTGCCCAAGCCATATAAGAAGTCCCGGAATCTCATCCCTGTGACAAACAACTGATCTCCTTATTCAGATGACAGATCTTACTAGCATTTATCTTGTCAAACCTTTCCTTCAAAACTGTCCAGACCTTTTGAGCACTTGACGAGTATACAATCCCTTTCCTGAGATCTAGTGCCACTGAGTTCATGATCCATTTTTGAACTATAGCATTGCACCTGTTCCATTGATTTAACTTGAAGGCATCAGTGCTATAGCTCTCCCTTGCACACGTTCCATCAATGAACCCTAATTTATTCTTCACGAGTAGAGACAACTTCATCGATCTGCTCCATTCTGAATAATTCTCAGTTCCTATCAACAACTGTGGTACAAGAGCAACTCCAGGGGTATCGGATGTATGAAGGTACAGAGGATCATTATAATCAAGTGTACAACCTCTATTATGCATCAACCATGATCAATATTTCTACAACCACTTTCACATTCTGAGCAAGCACGACATAAGGAGCCAACTCGGACAAAACCTGAATAAAAGCATAAATTTCATGATCCTTGTTATGGGTTGACACTTAAATGAGAAACATAAGCATGTAAATAATATAATTTACCTCAGGAGGAACCGTTGGAGCATTCACAACGGTAGAAGAAAGTTCCCTGTTTAGAGCACCGCCAACAGCCTCAGCTATTTCAATTGCAACTCCTTCCTATGAAAACAAGATTTTGCATGCACAACTCAAAGGGCAGGATGAAGTATATTATAGCAAATTTATATTAAAGATGAGGGGTAACCGTGACATTCTCATGTTGAACTAGTTTACTATCTTTTGGTGGTTCCACTGTGAACACATCAAGTGCTGCCTGTGAAAGAAAGTGATGAGCTGCCTGTGAAAGAAAGTGATGACTAGTGAATATTGGAGCTTCAAAGTTTAATTGAATAAAGGAACATACTGAAGTGGATGAACTAAACATACCTGAGCAACTATTCCGCTGTCAAGGGCTCTAACTAATGCATCTTCGTCAATAACACCACCTCGAGCAACATTTATTAGTCGGACTGCTTTCTTCATCTTTGCAAATGTGTCGTCATTGAATACCTTGTTATCTACTCCAATAGAACGAGCTCTGTAAGCAGAAGCATAAGGATCATGGGCAATAACATGCATACCGAGGCCTTTTGCACGTCTAGCAACCTTGGAACCAACTTTACCAAATCCCATAACAGCTAATGTCTTCCCAACAAGAGAAACGCACACGTACTTGCTGCGCAGCCATTTTCCTGTAAAACTTGATTAATTGTTTATTGATTCTCAAGAGACCATAATTCAGAGTTCAGATCTAGCTAGCCAGCCAATTTAATATTACAAAAATGTCACAATCTTGGACTATTTACTCCCAGCAACTAACAGATCTGATTTCAAAAACACCCCCTTCCCCACCACTACTTGTCCCTGCCACGATTTCAAAATGATTTAAAAATAAGAATTTTATTACAGGTAAAATTTCTTACCTTTTCATGTGGGCGGATCCAATTTTCGTCAACCCAATCAAGATAACAAATGTCTTTTGGCGTTAGCAGCCGGATGTTGATTTTAGTAGTTCCACAGTGATGGCAATCTAATTCTCTTTCCAGAAAGACTAGTAAAAAGAAAAATCAAATGAACTAGGTTAAGAATGAGGCTCAGATTTTCGCCTATTTAATCAAAGAAAAGGAAGAGCAGAGTTAACAGTGCCGTGGCTGCAAGCAACAGTTGCCTTATAAGACCTTCCCCGATTGAACTTGCCAAGCCAGGCCATGAATCAACTCTAATTTTCTTCACTTCTCATTATCATTATAATCTTCACTGCCTCTGAAACTTGGAGCGTTCAAGATCGAAACATGGCACGAAAATTTGAATATTGTGTAGATAAATGCAGCAATAATATATGGAACCTCAATATTCACTTCCGTTCCCTTTGGACTTGTCTCATATTAGTACCTAACAATATGTGGAAATTATATAGCTGGACACATAAGAAGTTTCTTTCTCAAAGGGGACTCTACCTAATATGAACTGATCGTATGCAGAATGAAAGAGAGACTAATCCGCCATGGCTGGAAAAAGCAGACGACTGTGTGAGGCACATAAGAACCTGCCAAGATATGAATCAGCTCAAAAGTCTTGACTTTCAAGCTTCCTGAATATCATCATAGCCTTATTCACGAAGTTCAGAGTCGAGGATTCGGGGTTTTCCAGACAAGTTGAGGGGCCAAAATATGTATTTTCCCTTATTATACCCATAACCATGGCTCAGATTTGCTATTTGTTGTTTCGTGTAGTTCGATTATAGTATTATTTTGTTGTAGTACTGTCCTGATACTATTTGTTGTTTTTGTTACTATCTATTGTCTTCTAGTACTTCCATTAAGTCTTCTTCTAGACTGTTTTGTCATGAGCCGAGGGTCAATCAGAAACAGTTTCTTGGTTTTTCTCAGAAAAAAACTAAACTGGGTTTCCATCAAATGAGGATCTGGATCCAGATTTGAAATTGAGGCTCAGATCTGTGTAAAATGGGGGCAAAGAGGAGAAGACGACAACAACACCATGGCTGCAAAATGAACTGGATTGAACGATTCGTGTTTTGCCCCGCCAAGATACGAGCCAGGCTTTCTCCGTGCCCTGGATTCTTCAGCCTAGAAGAATCAGCAATATCATCACTGCCTCTTTTGTATAGCAATTTGTGGACAGTTTTCAGGAAAAGTAGAATGGAAAGGAGGGAGTATTAATTAGTGGTAATACTGCTGCTATAGCAACGGAGGGTTGTTGGTTTGGTGGGACGGAGAGCTCATAGGCCAATCAGAGAGGGCAACCACCCTCCAAGAAATCCATCTTTTATGTTCTCTCTGTTGGCCTCATTCTTCCTTCTGGGATGAACTGATCCTCATTCTTGAGTAAAGACTCTTTATAGATGGAGATTTTAGGCTATAAAGAGTTGGGGCCTGTTTGAAAAGCCACCTGGTAAGTTTAGAGAACTTTTGTCTCGTAAGTTCTGTAGGAATTAAGTTATGCGGCATAAGTTGCATAGTATAAAAAGCCTCATACTTTCAACACAAACAGAGATTTGGGAGGCTCAGATTCGCCTTTTCTCTAACATAAGCTAAACCCCACCAACATGGCTGCAAGCTTAAGGAGCCTTTGTGAGAGGCAGAAACCAAAATAGCTCCAATATCTCACAAGACCCCACAAAAGCTGCCACGCCAAGATATAGTGAAGCTCAACCATCTGATGAGTAAAGAATGAAAATCATCACAGCCTCATTATGGGCCTCATGTCGTAGATTCTATTTGTAGAAATGACACAAGGTAGCCACTTTCCAGACCAAAATGGGATCACATTAAGTATGTTGTTATACACAAAGTAGCCACTTTAGGGCTGATTCACAGAAACATTTTCCTTCATACCAAATACACCCGGAGCAAGACATAAGCGACAATTGAGGCTCAGACCTGTATTTATACCTAGGCAAAGAAAGTCCAGCCACGACATGGCTGCAAATATTCCCAAGTTACTTGCAACAAAATCACAAGCATCCGGGTCACTGCTGGCAGGTATCCCGTGGATTTAGTCGAGGTGCGCGAAAGCTGGCCCGGACACCACGGTCATCCAAAAAAAAAAAAAAAAACCGGGTACTCTCAATGCTCAATTACTAGCTCAAGAGGATAGATTGAAAGATCATCACTGCCCCAATAAGGGACCATTTTTTACATTTTCTCATGTGTTTTTGTGTGCATACAGAGGCTTTTTTTCATCATTTAGGTTCAGAACTCTTCGAGTCCTTGGACGTCCAACTAGACGTCCAGTTGGAGTAATTGGAAATTGAGGCTCAGAGCTGCAAAAAAGGGGGAAAAGAGAAGGCAACAACCTCCATGGCTGCAAAAGAACCAGTTGAATGTGAAAGAGAAGGCTCAATCACAAGCCATCCGGGTTTGCCATGCCAAGATACGGGTCAGATTGTCTCCATGCCCCAAACATCAGCCCAAATTAGCCATATCATCACTGCCTAAAGAATGGAGAGTTTTCCAGAAGAGACCGTTTGAACAACCTTAACAAGAAAAATAATAAGAGCCTGTTTGGATGGCCTTATTTTAAGTGGCTTTTAAGCATAAGCATAAAACAACATACCCTTGGCTTTTGCTCCCAAGGGTGTGGCCTAGTGGTCAATGAAGTGGATTAAAGAACAATGAGGTCTCAGGTCTCAGGTTCAAATCCCAATGGAGACAAAAAACACTAGGTGATTCTTCCCATCTGTTCTGGCCTTGGTGGACAGAGTTACCTGGTACCTGTTGCTGCTGGGAGGTGGCAGGTATCCGTGGATTTAGTCGAGGTGAGCGAAAGCTGGCCCGGACACCACGGTCATCAAAAAAGAAACAAAAAAACAAAGGAGACCTTAGCTCAGAGGATCATATGCACTTTTGCCCAGCGCCCTTAAAGAACTTAAGACCGTTGAATTAAATGTTGCTCAGAATGATCAGAAAATTGAATTGTACTACTGCCGTCAGCATCACATTTCCACCATTGAAAGTGATGGCAACAAATATTGTTTCTTGTTTCCACTTTTGGAAAGGGTTGTTGGTTTGGTTAAAGGAGACATCATAGGCAATTAAGAGGGGGCAACCACCCTCCAAAGAAATTCTGTTTTTCTCCGTTGGTCTCATTCTTCATAATGGGTTGAGCTTCCATTACTGGGTCATTCGCACTTTTGCCCCTATTTTTTGTTGTTCTTTCATTTATAATCCTCATAACAAACAAACTTTTTCGCGAAACATAAGTTCATATTTTCGTATAATAATATCGAAGAAGTTATGTCCCCAAAACATGCAATTTTATGTCTATTGCTATGTAAAATGTAAGCCCCTAAAATCCAGGAAATTACACCAAAAGCTAAAAAGGCCATTGATTAGAGCAAAGAAGATATCATTGACATACCGGAGATGGTCAACCACCATGAAAGAATCCCAATTTTTCTCCGATTGCCTCGGTCTTTGAGCTAATATGAACTGGGTTTCCATCAAACGAAAATCTGGAACATGATTTGAAATTGAGGCTCAGATCTGTGTAAAATTGGGCAAAGAGGAGAAGAAGAAGAAGACAACGCCATGGCTGCAAAATCAACCGGTTTGCACGATTCGGGTTTTGCCCTGGCAAGATACGAGTCGTGTCTCCATGCCCGGAATTTCAGCCCATAATCAGCAGCAATATCATCACCGCCTCTTTCCATCTTTTCTACAGCAATTTGTGGACAGTTTCAAGAAAAGTAAAGTGGAACTGAGGGAGTATTAGTTAGTAGTACTACTGCTGCAATCAACATCATATCACCGGAGGGTTGTTGGTTTGGTCGGGCGGAGAAATCATAGGCCAATCAGAGAGGGCAACCATCCTCCAAGAAATCCATTTTTTCTCTCTGTTGGCCTCATTCTGGCTTGAAATGATCCTCATTCTTGAGTAAAAGACTCTTTATAGATAGGGCTATAGAGAGTTACACTTTGTTTGGATGATTGTTACATATGTTTCATAATGGTATCGGATTGTATTGTGTTGCATCGTATTATACTGTATCGTTTTGATGAATACAAATAGATTGTATCGTTTTCCGTGTGATACAATGTCACACATGAGCAATTTAAAGGGAAAATCTATAAGAAAAGTAGGGTAAAATATATAATTAAGTATAATTATATATATTCGCTTCCCAGAAGTTGTATACAAGGTAGCCATTTTAGAGCTGATTCACTAAAACATTTTCCTCCATACCAAATACACCCAGAGTAAGACATAAGTGACAATTGAGGCTCAGATCTGCATTTATGCTCAGGCAAAGAAAGTCTAGCCATGCCATGGCTGCAAATATTCCCAAGTTGCATGCAACAAAATCAAAAGCATCCAGGTCATTGCCCCGCCAAGATACCGGTCGGGTACTCTCAATGCTCAATTACTAGCTCAAGAGGATAGATTGAAAGATCATCACTGCCCCGATAAGGGACCATTTTTGACATTTTCTCATGATGTGTGTTTGTGTGTGTGCATATCAAAGGATTTTTTCGTCATTTAGGTTCAGAACTCTTCGAGTCCTTAGACGTCCAGTCGGACTAGTTGGAAATTGAGGCTCAGATCTGCAAAAATGGGGCAAAGAGAAGGCGACAACCGCCATGGCTGCAAAAAGAACCAGTTGCATGTGAAAGAGAAGACTCGATCACAAGCCATCTGAGTTTTGCCATGCCAAGATACGGGTCAGATTATCTCCATGCCCCAAACATCAGCCCAAATTAGCAAGATCATCACAGCCTAAAAAATGGAAACTTTTCCAGAAGAGCCCGTTTGAACAACTTAACAAGAAAAATTAATAAGAGCCTGTTTGGACAGACTTATTTTAAGTGGCTTTTAAGCATAAGCATAAAACCTATGAGACCTTAGCTCAGAGGGTCATTTGCACTTTTGCCCCGCACCCTTAAAGAACTTATGTCCCGCTAGGCATAAGTGCGATTACTAAGGGTAAAAATTAAAGGGCAAACCGTGCAATTAAATGTAGCTCAAATAGATCAGAAATTGAAGGGGGTGACAAAAAATAATGTTTCTTGTTTCCACTTTTGGAAACGGTTGTTTGGTTTGGTGGGACGGAGAAATCATAGGCCAATCAGAGGGGGTAAACCACCCTCCAAAGAAATTCCCTTTTTCTCCCTGTTGACCTCATTCTTTATTTATGCCCCTCTTAACAAAGTTCAAATCGCGTGATTTGACATGTAGGACGCGTGCATCTACTTGTTCAACTTTATGATAGTTTAAGTGTCTACTTGTACACACCCAAAGTTGGAGGGCATAGATGCCCGCAGAGGACAAGTTAAAGGGCACATTTATGTATTATGCCTTTGTGAAATTTACCATAGAATTTAGTGCTCATATTTTGTTGTATATGAACATGCAAAGAGAAAGGGACAACGCCATGGCTGCAAACTCCAGTTTGCAGATGATGCCATACTGGGTCGCCCTGCCAAGATACGGGTCAGATTTTCTCAATGCTGTAAAGTAACAAGTTTTTGCACAGATTTCCCCGAAATAGGGTTGTCCTTAATTTTTGTCCTCAAATTAGAGAAAAGTGCCAATCCGCCATGGCTGCAAAAAGTAGATGCCTTTGTGAGGCACATAAGAACCTGTCCTCACAAATTCCCGTCTTTAACTAGCCGAGATACGAATCAGCTCAAACATCTGATTTTCAAGCTTCCTGGAGAATATCATCACAGCCTTATCACATAGTTCAAGGTTGAGGATTCGGGGTTTTCGGGACAAGTTGAGGGGGCAAAATATGTATTTTCCCTTATCACCATAACCATGGCAATCATATCATCATCATCATCAAGAGCATTTTGCTGATGAAAAGGGCTGTTTAACATTATCTTTATATCAAAAGCATAGGAAAATTCATTGGCTAAAATCAAACTTAGGAGAAAGAGAGAAACCACCCTTAGAAAATCTCTACCATTCCCGAGTTCATTAAAAAGCCTCATGCTCCTAACACATTTAGATACTTGGGAGGCTCAGATTTGCTTTTTCTCAGGAAAAAGCTAAACTATGCCATGGCTGCAAGCATTAATAGCCTAGTGAGATGAAAACAAAGATAGTTCCTTTAACCAGTAGACCTTAAAGTTGCCACGCCAATTTACAACAAAGTTCAACTATTTGATTCTTAAAGAATGAACATCTTCATTGCCTCATTGAACGTAATCTATGTTGCTCGGACAGAACCCTATTGGGTATTCAGGTTCCTGAGAACTCACATTAGTTGAGTGACCATTTGAGAAATTTACCATAGTTTAGGGCTCATGTTATGTTGTATATGAACATGCAAAGAGAAAGGGACAACGCCATGGCTGCAGACGCCGGTATACAGGGGTCGCCCTGCCAAGATACGGTCAGATTTTCTCAATGCATTAAATCAACAAGTTTTTGCACGGATTGCCCCGAAATAGGGAACTTCTGTCTCGATATAAGTTTAGAGAACTTTTATCTCGCTCAGCATAATAAGTTCGGAAGGAATTAAGTTACGCGGCATAAGTTGTGTGTAGTATAAAAAGCCTCATTCTTTCAACACAAACAGAGATTTGGGAGGCTCAGATTCGCCTTTTCTCTAACATAAGCTAAGCCCCACCAACATGGCTGCAAGCTTAAGGAGCCTTTGTGAGAGGCAGAAACCAAAACAGCTCCAATATCTCACAAGACCCCACAAAAGCTGCCACGTCAAGATATAGCGAAGCTCAACCATCTGATGAGTAAAGAATGAAAATCATCACAGCCTCATTATGGGCCTCATGTCGCAGATTCTATTTGTAGAAATGACACAAGGTAGCCACTGTCCAGACCAAAATGGGATCACATTAAGTATGGTTGTACACAAAGTAGCCACTTTAGGGCTGATTCACTAAATCATTTTCCTTCATACCAAATACACCCGGAGTAAGACATAAGTGACAATTGAGGCTCAGATCTGTATTTATGCTTAGGCAAAGAAAGTCCAGCCACGCCATGGCTGCAAATATTCCCAAGTTGCATGCAACAAAACCACAAGCATCCGGGTCATTGCCCCGCCAAGAAACCGGGTACTCTCAATGCTCAATTACTAGCTCAAGAGGATAGATTGAAAGATCATCAATGCCTCGATAAGGGACCATTTTTGTCATTTTCTCATGATGTGTGTTTGTGTTTGTGTGTGTGCGCATACAGAGGGGCTTTTTGTCATTTAGGTTCAGAACTCTTCGAGTCCTTGGACGTCCAGTTGGACTAGTTTGAAATTGAGGCTCAGAGCTCCAAAAAAGGGGGCAAAGAGAAGGCGACAACCGCCATGGCTGCAAAAGAACCAGTTGCATGTGAGAGAAGACTCAATCACAAGCCATCCATGTTTGCCATGCCAAGATACAGGTCAAATTATCTCCATGCCCCAAACATCAGCCCAGATTAGCAATATCATCACTGCCTAAAAATGGAAACTTTTCCAGAAGAGCCTGTTTGAACAACCTTAACAAGAAAAAATAATAAGAGCCTGTTTCGATGGACTTATTTTAAGTGGCTTTTAAGCATAAGCATAAAACAAATGAGACCTTAGCTCAGACGGCCATTTGCACTTTCGCCCCGTGCCCTTAAATAACTTATGCCCCGCTAGGCATAAGTTCAATTATTAAGGGTAAAATTAAAGGGCATACCATGCAATTAAGTGTAGCTCATAATTATCAGAAAATTGAAGGCGATGGCAACAAATATTGTTTCTTGTTTCCACTTTTACAGAGGGTTGTTGGTTTGGTTAAATGAGAAATCATAGGCCAATCAGAGGGGGCAACCACCCTCCAAAAAATTCCCTTTTTCTCCATGTTGGCCTCATTCTTCACACTGAGCTGAGCGTCCATTACTGGATCATTCGCACTTTTGACCTTATTTTGTGTTGGTTATTTAATTTATGACCCTCATAACAAACAAACAACTTTTTTCGCGAGGCATAAGTTTATGTTTTCATATCATAAGGCATAACTTCAGTTTCTAAAGAACTTATATCTCCAAAATGTGCAATTTAATGTCCATTGCTATGTAAAGCATAAGTCCCTAAAAGCTAGGAAATTACACTAAGGGTTCGTTTGGTTGGGAACAAGTTATCCCGAGATAATTAATCCCGGGATTAGTTATCCCACCATGTATATGGTATAAATGGTGGGATAAATAATCCCAGGACTAACTAATACCTCAACGCAGGATAAAATAATCCTGCATTTTATCCCGGGACTATTATACCTTATACCTCACACCAAACAAGCACTAAAAGCTAAAAAGGGTTGTTGATTAGAGCAAAGAAGAAATCATTGACATACCGGAGACTGAAAAATCCCATTTTTTCTCCTATTGCCTCAATCTTTTGAGCTAAAAATGAACTGCGTTTCCATCAAGATTTGAAATAGAGGCTCAGATGTGTGTAAAATGGGGGGGCAAAGAGGAGAAGAAGACGACAACGCCATGGCTGCAAAACGAACCGGGTTTTGCCCCGCCAAGATACGGGTCGGATTTTTCTCCATGCCCAAATTTTTCAGCCCAGAAATCATCACACACCAATATCATCATCACTGCCTCTTTTTTGTATAGCAATTTTGTGGACAGTTTTTCAAGAAAAGTAAAAAATGGAACGGAGGAAGTAATAATAATTATTGGAATTAGTAGCACTACTGCTGTTGCTGCTGGTATAGCAAAGGAGGGTTGTTGGTTTTGGAGAAATCATAGGCCAATCAGAGAGGGCAACCACCCTCCATGAAAATACCATTTTTTTTTGTTCTCTGTTGGCCTCATTCTTACTTCTGGGCTGAAGTGATACTCATCACTGAGCAAAAGACTTTTTATACATAGAGCTAGCTAGTGTTTAGTCATGACAAGTCAATTTTCGTAAAGTTTTAACATGTGAACTGTAACTTTTGTATAGCAATTTGTGGACAGTTTTCAAGAAAAGTAAAACGGAACGAAGGGAGTATTAATTAGTAGTAATACTGCTGCTATAGCAACGGAGGGTTGTTGGTTTGGTGGGACGGAGAAATCATAGGCCAATCAGAGAGGGCAACCACCCTCCAAGAAATCCATTTTTTTGTTCTCTCTGTTGGCCTCATTCTTCCTTCTGGGCTGAACTGATCCTCATTCTTGAGTAAAAGACTCTTCATTGATGGAGATTGGAAGCTATAAAGAGTTAGGGTCTGTTTGGAAAGCCACCTGGTAAGTTTAGAGAACTTTTGTACTCGTAAGTTTTGTAGGAATTAAGTTAAGCGGCAGAAGTTGTGTAGTATAAAAAGCCTCATTCTTTCAACACAAACAGAGCTTTGAGGGGCTCAGATTCACCTTTTCTCAAACATAAGCTAAACCCCGCTGCAAGCTTAAGGAGCCTTTGTGAGAGGCAGAAACCAAAATTGCTGCAATATCTCACAAGACCCCCCAAAAGCTGCCACGCCAAGATATAGCGAAGCTCAACCATCTGATGAGTAAAGAATGAAAATCATCACAGCCTCATTATGGACCTCATGTCGAAGGTCTTATATGTAGAAATGACACAAGGTAGCCACTTTCCAGATCCACAAGTTGGATCACACGAACTATCTTGTTGTACACAAGGTAGTCACTTTAGGGAAAATTCACTAAAACATTTTCCTCCATACCAAAAACACCTGGAGTAAGACATGAGTGATAATTGAGGCTCAGATCTGTATTTATGCTCAGGCAAAGAAAGTCCAGGCATGCCATGGCTGCAAATATTCCCAAGTTGCATGCAACAAAATCACAGGCATCTGGGTCATCGGCCTGCCAAGATGCCGGTCGGGTACGCTCAGTGCTCAATTACTAGCTCAAGATAGATTGAAAGATCATCACTACCCCGATAAGGGACCATTTTTGACATTTTCTCATGTGTTCTTTTTTTTTGTGTGTGAGCATACAGAGGTTTTTTTCGTCATTTAGCTCTTCGAGTCCTTGGACGTCCGTCGGACTAGTTGGAAATTGACGCTAAGAGCTGCAAAAAATGGGGAAAAGAGAAGGCGACAACCGCTATGGCTGCAAAACAACCAGTTGCATATGAAAGAGAAGACTCAATTACGGGTCTGCCAAGCCAAGATATGGGTAAAATTGTCTCCATGCCCCAAACATTAGCCCAGATTAGCAATATCATCACTGCCTAAAACATGGAAGCTTTTCCACGAGACATAAGTTTATATTATCCTATAATAATATCCCACAAGTTATATCCGCGCATAACTTCAGTTTCTAAAGAACTTAAATCCCCAAAACATGCATTTTTATGTCCATAGCTATGTACTCCTTCTGTTCACTTTTACTTGTCACATTTTGCTTCACGAAAGTCAATTTGACTAATCTTCGAAGCTAAATTGAATTAGATTAATGCAATATTTTAAATTTTAAATTTAGATACTTGAAAACTATACGAAAAATACTATAAGTTGCAATCTTTCTCGTATTAATATGATCTATATATATATATATATATATATGTTGAAGTGAACTGAGGGAGTAAAGTGTAAGTCCCCAAAATCCAGGAAATTACAACAAAAGCTAAAAAGGGGTGTTGATTAGAGCAAAGAAGTAATCACTGACATACCGGAGACTGAAAAAATCCCAATTTTTCTCCCATTGCGTCAGTCTTTTGAGCTAAAATGAACTTGGTTTCCATCAAGATTCGGATCCGGGTCGGCCCCGACCCGGATCCGGAATTGAAATGGAGGCTCAGATGTGTGTAAAATGGGGGGCAAAGAGGAGAAGACGACGACAACGCCATGGCTGCAAAATGACCCGGTTTGTATGATCCGGGTCTTGCCCGGCCAAGGTACGGGTCGGGTTTTTCTCCATGCCCCGAATAACAATTTCAGCCCAGAAATCATCACACAGCAAATATCATCATCACTGCCTCTTTTTTGTATAGCAATTTGTGGACAGTTTCTCAAGACAGTAAAAACTGCAATGAAAGGAGTAATAATAATTAGTAGTACTATATATACTGTTGCTATCAACATTACATCAATGGCAAAGATTTTTTTTTTTTTTTGGGGAAATTATAGGAATGGAGGGTTGTTGATTTGGTTAAAGGAGAAATCATAGGCCAATCAGAGAGGGTAACCACCCTCCATGAAAATCCCATTTTTTTGTTCTCTCTGTTGGCCTCATTCTGGGCTGAAAATGAGCTCATTTTCTTGAGTAAAAGAGTCTTTAATAATGGTGACTGGTGAGGGAGGGGTATGACAAACAATGTAATTCCAATTTTGCCCTCCATAGTTTTTTTTACAATTTTTTTTATCCATTGGGTATAAATATTCGATATCAACTCAGCTTCCAAGTGTGTTTTAATATAGGAGTAAGGCGTTGTTTGGTGTGAGGTATGTGGTACAATAGTTCCGAGATAAAATGCAGGATTATTTTATCATGCGTTTGATTGGAGATATTAATTAGTCCTGGGATTATTATCTCACCATTTATACCATCGTGATGAGATAAGTTACCCCTTATACATAGTGGGATAACTAATCCCGGGATTAATTATTTCGGATAACTTGTTCTCAACCAAACGACCCCTAATAGTTTAGGGAATCAAACTTTCAGCAACAACGTGAAAGTTCAGTACGTAACCAAATGAGCTACTACTATGATTTCCAAACAATAGATAGTTGAAGTATGAAACTCACAAAGAAGTGATAATCTACATGTATTTTTGACCATTCACTCTAAAATAAATATAAATTGAGTTACCAACTTATACATTTTTTAGTTCCGCAAGCAATGACCAAACAACGTATTTGATGTGCTAAGAGGTCGTTTAGTAAAGTGTATAAGAATAGTACAGAATATGGTGTTTATTAGTAATACTGAAATTTTTCTTATGCTGTCTTTTTTGGTTTTATGTATTAAAATAGCATGCATTGCATGATTTCTAAAAAGAAAAATTATTTACAAAAGCACCCTCCACAAATATGATGAAAAGGATATGGGAAAAGTTTTGAGAGGTAATTGTGTCTATAATCATACTAATGTATGGTATTAGAACCCATTGCATTACTAATACCATGAATTTTCATGTATTAGTTATGCACACCTTAATACCAAATAGAGTGGTTATACATAAGTTGAAAAAGTGTGACAAACAAGATACTAGTAATACACAGCTAATGCATCCATTATTTTTCTAATGCACACTATCAAATGACTCCTAAATGTTTTACATAACAACTAATATAGTACTAATTATGTTGATTTTAGTTGACTCATTTTCCCAACCAACCACCAACTCAAGTCGTTTGGTAGCTGGTTAGAGCCATGTTAGTATTAGTAATACATGAATTAATAATAAGAAAATTTATGTATTATATTATGTAGGGTTTAGTTATTCATATATTAGTTATTCCACCTTCTATCCTGCATAAAATAATACATAGATTCCATCATAACTTATACATGTATTAGTTACACAGGTTTCTAAATTGCAAACCAAACAATGTATCAATTTTATACATGAATAACTTAACTCTTAACCAGCAACTAAACATGGTATTACTTACGCATGATTTAATACCTGCATAATCCACTCTCAAACGAGCTACCAAACGAATAGAGGTAAAATCAAGCATTGCATCTCAAGTCAACTTTTACTTTCACAAGTTACTAAAGAATATCAGGTTGCTATAACTAGCTTTTATATTTGGTACAGGTGACATTTCTTCTGTTAGCAACTAATTAAAAATAGATTCACTTTGTTAGTCCAATTACAAAAGTGGGAGTTTCTTTCACATGTTGTAGAACTTGGTAATTCACTTTTACCAATGAACACAAACTACATATTTCTTTTTGTAAAATGAGCTCATTCCAGTTCTCAATTAAAGATAAAGTTTCATGAGCCTGAGCACCTTTATATATTTTCTTTTTGAGAATGGTAACATTTGTATATATCAACCAGCACAAAGGGTATCCTGTACATATTTCAAAAATAAAAGAACAGAAACAACAACTAAACATGCCTCGTTCATCTTACAAGGAAGGAATCCTTAATGTCTGGTTATGGATTCATCATCATTTTTCACATCTTTCTTTACACCAAAAATGAAAAAAGCAGTATGCAGGCATTGTCTGTCCCATTCTTCTACTCTTTCCCGTAAGTCGATGACTATTCATAGCTATTACATTGACAACCAAAGAAGAGTTCGACCACACAGTCCATCTAACCATAGAGCTGCTGGAAAAGGAAAAAAAGGGTAGAGAAAATATCAGTAGACATAAAAGGTAAAAAGGCTTATAGTAAAACATATATTTCAGTCCAAGACTCAACCATTACTAGTAAGAACGTATAAGATTTTATCCACTCCAAATCCAAAGCAAAGCTGAAAATGAAAACTGCAGATGATTTTAAAAAGATTTGAGGCTCATAATAAGCAATTGATCTCAGGCATTGAGTTCTTTGATAATGACACGGCTGCAAACCTTATAGTCCGCGTTGCCCCACCAAAATACAGGGGTAAAACAACAATGCCCGAGTCCATCTGATCAGTAAAATTATCATCACAGCCATGTTATTTTCCCTTTCTCAGCACATTGTTGCATGGTTTTGCTGTTGAATTGTCATGGAAATGCAACCTCTGAGGAACAGTCAGAGAAAATTATCAAAATAGTACCTAATATAGGGGGTTGGTTACACAAACACATACATAAAGAAAAAAGAGCTGTTGAGGTTAGAGCTAAGAGAAAATCAGTTATGTTAGATACACCATCAGTCTGAATAATTTTTACACTACCAGGTCGCCGAAAGGATATCTATAGATAAATCTCCTTAAAACGTAGATTGTTCAACACAGTTTACCTGCCACAACATATAAATGTGACCTGATAATGTAAAAAATTATTCACGTTGACAGAGTATATAACTCATACTCAAAAAAATAGACATCATAGGCATAATGGAAATGGTCAACCACAGTGAAAATGCTGTCATTCTTAGTTGATTCAATTGTATATCTCAGTTACTGCAAGAAATCTTCAAAACGTTAGCTCCATGACCACTTTATATTTGTCTCTTCAACAACAGTATGAAATAATAGTTCTATGCTGAATCTAAATCTCAGTTTTGACTAGGCATGAAAGATCACCAAAAACAAAATCTTAGTTCCTAAATCTCATTGAGTTGCTTGAAATTCATCTCTATGGAGTCAGAATTCAACTGTGGACAGGCCAAAGCCTTTCGCACAAAGAAAAATGATTATGAGAAATTGGAGACACCATAACCTCCCTCCAATTTACAACAAGCCACTCAAAAATAAAAGAGAACCTGAGATTCTAAATAGACCAAAGAACCGTGAAAAGAAAGATCGGACGTGTAATAGCAGTTGTGGCTCAGATCGAGCAGAATGGCAATGTAACACCATATGGATGCGTCCATGCTTTGGTTGCTGCTCTCAGAAACTGTTATAACCTTCTCAGTAACTACACAGATATACAAAACACATGAAAAAAGCATATTGAACGCTGCAAAACTCAAGTGGGAAAATTTGATGCTTACCCAAAAACAAAAGCCTCTTGATTTTTAGACAACTATATTCATAAGCTTACAATAAGGGCAACCACTCTTAAGATTATACCTTTTATGCAATAACATGAGCAAAAGAACTAACAGGAAACAGGAAATGCAATACCGTGCTATTCTATAAAAAGTTTGAGCAAATCGTTCTCATAAAAGAGTATTTCAAAAAGTGATAAAGAGTTATTTTTAATTTTCCAAAAAGCATATTGATTTGATTAAAAAAACCACAATACGTTTCTTTTAAATTTAAACATCCTTATTTAGGTTTTAAACTTTTCTCCTACCAATCGGCCTTAGGAATAGAAACAAAAATTTGGAGACAAAGTTTCTCTGATTGACCTCCAGCTCCAAAATCATTTGGATCAAATGTATTTAGCCTCATTTCAAATATATCTAGTCAAACTATTTTCAAAGAGAAGTCAAACAAATGTAAATAAACAAAGGATGAGGCTCAGATTTTCGCCTATTTAATCAAAGGAAAGAGCAGAGTTAACACTGCCATGGCTGCAATCGTTGGTTGCCTTACAAGAAAGACCTTCCAATTTTTCTTGCCAAGCCAGGCCATGAATCAACTCTAAATCTTTTTCACTTTTCATTTTCATTAAGAATAATCATCATTGCCTCTGAATCTTGGGATTTTTCAAAATTAAAACAAGGCATGAAAGTTTGAATACTGTGTAAAATAAATTAAGCAACAACTAGCCTCAGAAAGTATATGAATCCACAGATATTATAATACACAAAAAATTATTTTGAAATTGGGATTCTTCAAAAACAGAAGAAAGAACATGAGCAGAATGGAACGGAAGGACCACTCATTGTAGAACTAAACTTAACGGAAAAGTGGCTCATATTAGCCTAAAAATATATCAGAAGAATGGCTAATCCGCCTTGACTGCAAGAAGCAGACCCCTTTGTGAGAGAGCAGATAAGAACTCACCTCACCAATTCCCCTGCCTTCGCCTAACCAAGAAACGAATCTGCTCAAAGATTTGACTTCCAAGCTTCCTGGAGAATATCATCATAGCCTCATTCACAAAAGTTCAGGGGTTAGGATCCAGGTACAAAGGATTTCCCTGGACAAGTTTAAGAGGCAAACTGACAAATTGTGCCAAGTTTAAGGGGCATCTATGTATGTGGCTTTTTTCCTTATTACTACCATAAATTTGGCTATCTTCATCATCATAACCATAACTGGCACTTTATTTTATGAAAGGGCTGTTAGTCTTTCTGTGCAACAAAGGTATAGGGAAATTCATTGGCAAATTTGAACTCCAGAGGAAGGGAGGAACACCCTTAGAAAATCTCAACATTCCTCGATTTCCATATGAGCCTCATTTTGAACATCAAAAGATATTTAGGAGGCTCAGATTCGCCTTTTCTCAGACATAAGCTAAACCCCGCCATGGATGCAAGCTTAAGGAGCCATTGTGAGACGCAGAAACCAAAATAGCTCCAATATCTCACAAGACCCCCTAAAAGCTGCCACGCCAAGATATAGCAAGGATCAACCATCTGATGAGTAAAGAATGAAAACCATCACTGCCTCATTGAACTTGTTTGGTTAAAGAGTGGTTTGAGTGAAAATCAATCAGAAAAAAGAGCCGATCCACCATGGCTGCAAAAAGCAGATGCCTTTGTGAGGCACATAAGAACCTACCCTCACAAATTCCCCTGCCTTTGCTTAGCCAAGGTACAAATCAGCTCAAAAATTTGATTTTCAAGCTTCCTGGAGAATATCATCACAGCCTTATTCACAAAATTTGGGGTTGAGGATTCGGGGTATTCTGGACAAGTTGAGGGGGCAAAATATGTATTTTTCGCTTATTATTACCCTAACTATGGCAATCATATCATCATCATCATTATCATTATCATCAAGAGCATTTTGCTGATGAAAAGGGCTGTTAAGCTTTTATCTTTATAACTAAAGCATAGGAAAATTCATTGGCTAAATTGAACTAAAGAGAAAGAGAGTAACCACCCTAAGGAAATCACTACCATTCTCAAGTTCAATAAAAAGCCTCATTCTCTGAAAACAAACAGATACTTGGGAGGCTCAGATTTGCTTTTTCTCAGGAAAAAGCTGAACTATGCCATGGCTGCAAGCACTAAAAGCCTAATGAGATGAAAACCCATATAGTTCCCTTAAAGCTGCCACGCCAATTTACATCAAAGTACAACGATCTGATTCTTAAAGAAAGAACATATTCATTGCCTCATTAAACGTATTCTATGTTGCTCAGACTGAACCCTATTGGGTATTCAGGTTCCTGAGAACCCCCAGAGTGACCATTTGAGAAATTTATCAGACTTTAGGGATCATATTTTGTTGTATATGACGCCATTTTGCAGATGATGCCATAACGGGTCTCCCTGCCAAGATACGGGTCAGATTTTCTCAATGCAGTAAAGTAACAAGTTTTTGCACGGATTACCCCGAAATAGGGGGTCTTTAATTTTTGCCCTCAAATAGGATGTAGCTCAGATGGTAGAGCGCTCGCTTAGCATGCCAGAGGTACGGGATTGATACCCCACATCTCCATTTTCATTTTCCCCAGACCCCACTTCTGGAACTACACTGGGTACACTGGGTATGTTGTTGTTTAAATAGGATGGTCCTTAATTCTTGCCCCTGCAGCCCTCAAATCAGAAAAAAGAGCCAATCCGCCATGGCTGCAGAAAGCAGATGCCTTTGTGAGGCACATAAGAACCTGCCCTCACAAATTCCCCTGCCTTTGCCTAGCCGAGATACGAATCAGCTCAAAAATCTGATTTTCAAGCTTCCTGGAGAATATCATCACAGCCTTATTCATGAAGCTTAGGGTTAAGGATTCGGGGTTTTCCGGATAAGTTGAGGTAGCAAAATATGTATTTTCCCTTATTATTACCATAACACCATGGCAATCACATCATCATCATCATCATCAAGAGCATTTCGCTGATGAAAGGGGCTGTTAAACTTTTATCTTTATAACAAAAGCATAGGAGAAAGAGAGTAACCACCCTTGGAAAATCTCTACCATTCCCGAGTTCAATAAAAAGCCTCATTCTCTGAACACAAACAGATACTTGGGAAGCTCAGATTTGCTTTCTTTCAGAAAAGCTAAACTATGCCATGGTTGCAAGCATTAATAGCCTAGCGAGATGGAAACCAATATAGTTCCCTTATCTCATAGACCCTCAAAGCTGCCACGCCGATTTACAACAAAGTTCAACTATTTGATTCTTAAAGAATGAACATCTCCATTGCCTCATTGAACGTAATCTATGTTGCTCGAACTGAACCCTATTGGGGTATCAGGTTTCCTAAGCACCCCCATCAGTTGAGTGACCATTAGAAAAACTAAAGTTTGAACAAATCTTTCTCATAGAAGAGTATTTCAAAAAGCGATAAAGAGTTATTTTTAGTTCTCCAAAAAGCATATCTATTTGATTACAAAAACCACAATACGTTTCTTTTAAATTTAAACATCCTTATTGAGGTTTTAAACTTTTCTCCTACCAATTGGCCCTAGGAATAGGAACAAATATTTGGAGACAACAAAGAGTGAAGAATCTCAAGACCATGCAAAGTTTCCCTGATTAACATCCAGCTCCAAAATCATTTGGATCAAATGTATTTAGCTTCATTTCAAATATTTCTAGTCAAACTATTTTCAAAGAGACCAGTCAAAAAAATTTAAATAAACAAAGGAAGAGGCTCAGATTTTCGCCTATTTAATCAAAGGAAAGAGTGGAGTCAACACTGCCATGGCTGCAATCATCGGTTGCCTTATAAGAAAGACCTTCCAATTTTTCTTGCCAGGCCAGGCCATGAATCAACTCCAAATCTTTTTCACTTTTCATTTTCATTAAGAATAATCATCATTGCCTCTGAGATTTGGGATTTTTCAAGATTAAAACAAGGCATGAAAGTTTGAATACTATGTAAGATAAATTAAGCAACAATTAGCCTCAGAAAGTATATAAATCCACATATACATAAAAGCCTTGGACTTGTCTCATATACCTATAATGTGGAGATGAATACATAAAAAAGTTCTTTTGAAATTGTGATTTTTCAAAAACAGAAGAAAGAACATGAACAGAATGAAATGAAAGGACCACTCATTGTAGAACTAAACTTAACAGAAAAGTGGCTCAGATTAGCATATATTTATATCAGAAGAATGGCTAATCCGGCATGGCTGCAAGAAGCAGACCCCTTTATGAGAGAGCGCATAAGAAATCACTTCACAAATTCCCCTGCCTTTGCCTAAGCAAGGTATGAATCCGCTAAAAAATTTGACTATCAAGCTTCCTGGAGAATATCATCATAGCCTCATTGTACATAAGTCAGGCTTCAACTTTATCAGGCATTGGGTTTAATCAGAAACCGCCATGGATGCAACCTCCCAATGTTACCCTGCCAAGATACGGCTCTTATCATCTCAACGGCCAACCCAATTGCTCGAAAGGAAAAAGCATTACCGTCAAAGCCATAAATTTCTCCCTGTTCTTACATTGATTTCTTCTTGTTTAGTTCATAAAACAGTCCAACAGCAGCAAGAACAGGAGAAAAATTTCTGTAACACTTAACAGGAGCTTTGCTGTCTTCTGTTAGTCTAAGGGTTATGGACAAAAAGTGTTTCACTTTTTGCAAACAATAAGGACCATTTGTGCTGAGGAGTATATATCAAGGACCAAAATAGTCAGACCCCTGTACATTAAGGACCATTTGGATTTTTTCTCAACTTAACAAGGCTCAGATCTCAATTTAATCAGGCATTGAGTCTATCAGAAACCGCCATGGCTGCAGCCAGCAACCTCTCCAGGCTACCTACCAAGATGCAGCTCGTATCATCTCAATGCCCAAACCAAATTGATCAAAAACAGCATTATCATCATAGCCTTAAATTCTCCCTGCTCTTAACCTTATTTCTTGCTGCTCGATCGACAAGAATAAAAGGAACAGAAGAAGATGCAGCAGCAATGACAACAACAACATGCCTCATTCTTTGAGCTGATATTAAGTAGGCGTTTGGCCATAGATTTCAAACATTTTCACTTTACTTGGAATTTATGAAGTTGGAGTTGTGTTTGGTATACTTTTTGCAAAGGAGAGAAAAGAGCGCCTTATTTTGATTTCATAAAGATGGAGTTGGAAAACAGGTTTGGAGCACTTCGCCAAATTTGGAATCCAATTCCAAGTTGGATTTAGAAATTTTATAACCAAACACTGATTTTGAAATAAAGTAATAAAGTGGAAAATTATTCTGAAAAAAAGTGAATAATTCTCATGGCCGATGAAAATGACATTGGTTTCAACCCAACGAGGTCCTGAATTCGAGTCCTGGAATATCCAGAAGGACTAGATGGAAATTGAGGCTCAGATCTGCGGAAAAATGGGAAAAGAGAAGGTGACAATGTCATGGATGGGCTGCAAAAGAACCGGCTAAATGTGAAAGAGAACACTCTATCACAAACCATTCAGGTTTGCCATGCCTTCATACTGGGTAAACTTCGACTATTCCTTAAATAGCGGTCCTAAAATCGGTTATCTGTGCACTTCCGCACATATAAATGCTAGACTGCTGGTTAGAGCAAAGAAGAAATCATTGACATACCAGAGATGGTCAACCACCCCGAAAAAATCCACATTTTTCTCCGATTGCCTCAGTCTTTAGAGCCAAAATGAACTGTTTCCATCTAACGAGGTTCTGATTCAGAGTCCAGCAGATTCCACAATGGCTGCAAAATGAACCGGTTGCATGATCCAGGTTTGCCCTGTCAAGATACGAGTCGTCGTTTCTCCATGCCCAGATTTTCAGTCCTGATTAGAAATATCATCACTGCCTCTTTCAAAAAAGATGGAATCTTTTCTGTAGCAATTTCTAGACAGTTTCACGACAAGTAAATTGGAACAGAGGGAGTAGTACTACTGCTTCAATCAGCAATACATCAATGGCAATAGATATTTTCCTTCTTTCTTGGAAAATTTTCACAGGAAAGAGGGTTGATGGTTTGGTTGATGGAGAAATCATAGGCCAATCAGAGACGACAACTTCTCAGGGTTGATGGTTTGGTTGATGGAGAAATCATAGGCCAATCAGAGACAACAACTTCTCTATGTTGGCCTCGTTCTTCCTTTGTTGGAGTTAATTTTAACTATAGAGAGCTAGGGTGTGTTCGGTATGGAGGAAAACATTTTCCAGTTCTGACAATGTCCATCCATTCAAGACCTTCAAATTGTTGCCGTAAAATTTTTAGGGCTCAAATTTAGCTTTCCTATGAACATGCAAAAAGAAAGCGACCATGCCATGGCTGCAGACACCGGTTTGCAGATGATCCCATGCCAGGTCGCCCCGCCAAGATACAGGTCGGATATTATCATCACAATAAAGTAGATAGCCCAGAAAGAAGCAATCATTAGAGCGTGTCGCTGTTAAACACAAAGTGAAAAGTTTAATCCGTTCCTCCAGCCTTTTCAATCAAATATGTTTTTGAATTGAGTGTATTTACACATGGGGTATGTTGTTCTTGTTAATAGATTCATCTATATGGACCTGCATGGAAATGAAAATGCAGATATTTTCTATCCATATATCTATCTAGTTAACACAGTCAATAGGAAAGTAAAGTGCTTTTGGCATTGAAATCGTGGGATTACAGAAGAAGAAAAAGTACACATCTTTTCTGGTACCTCATTCTTAGATCAGGAGCTTGAGCTACAAATTAGGAGCAGACGATAATGGATTTTAACGACGACCTTAATTGAACAGGATCTGTTCTATTGGCTCGTACCACTGTATGCTCGAGTTTTAAAGGATTTTAAAGAAAAGAGGACCCAAGTTCGATTCCCAGAAATTTAAGGCTCAAATATGATCTTGATCAGGCAAAGAGCAGGCAACCACGCCATGGCTGCAAAATCACTGATTGCATGCAAAAGAGAGAATTCCAAATGCCGACTATCCACTGATTTGCCAGGCCAAGATGCGGGTCAAATTGTCCGAATTCCAGATTAGCTAGCCCAGAAAGTGAAACATCATCATCACTGCCTCTACTCATGGCTGCAAAAAGCAGACACCTTTGTGAGAGGCACAAAAACCTACCTCTGAAATTCCACTACTTTTGCTTAGCCAAGATACTAATCAGCTCAAAAATCTGATTTTCATGCTTCCAGGAGAATATCATCACAGCCATTCACAAAGTTCAGGGTTTAGGATTCAGGTTTTCCTGAACAAATTTGGGGGTTGAATATGTATTTTCCCTTATTGTTACCATAGCCATGGCTAATCACCGTCATCATCATTATCATCGTCAAGAGCATAATTGGCATTAGCTGATAAAAGGGTTGTTAATCTTCCTATTTGTAACAAAAGTATTGGAAATTCATCAGCTAAATTGAACTTCAGAGAAAGAGAATAACCACCCTTAGAAAATCTCAACCTTTCTCGAGTTCCATAAAAAGCCTAACTCTTTGAACACACACAGATGTTGGGAGGCTCAGATTAACCTTTTCTCAGACATAAGCTAAACCCCACTATGGCTGCAAGCTTAAGAAGCCTTTGTGAGATACAGAAACCTAAATAGCTCCATATCTCACAAGACCCCCAAAAGATGCCACACCAAGATATGCGAAGAGAAAGCGACACATGCCATGGCTGCAGACACCGGGTTGCAAATGTTGCCATACCGGGTCGCCCCACACATTGTAAAATTTTCTCAAGGCTGGTAAGTAGGTAGACCAGAAGAAAGCAATCATCACAGCCCATTTCAGTATTCCTTTTATGCAAATCAGTTGTGGCAGCATAAGCAGAGACAAGTTTGTAGATATATTCCATACCAGGTCGCCGCGAACAGAGAGAAAATGATAAAAAATGGTCCTTAATAGTAGTTAGAGCTAAAAGATAATAGAAATCATAGGCATGATGGAGATGGTCAACCACCCTGAGAATTTCCCATTTTTTCTCCAATTGCCTCATTCTTTTAACTAAACTTTGATGGAGAACAGCAATAAGGTGTTCAAGAAAAACTTAATAACCAAAATGTTCACCAAACCAGAGGTCCTGGGTTCAAATCCAGTCCAACTCTAGTTGGAAATTGGGGCTCAGATCTGCAAAAAAATGGGGCAAAGAGAACGCGACAACGCCATGGATGCAAAGGAACCAGTTGCATGTGAATGAGAAGACTCAATCACAAACCATCCGGGCTTGCCATGCCAAGATACGGGTCAGATTGTTTCCATGCCCCGAACATCAGCCCATTCTAGCAAATATCATCACAGCCTCTTTTGAAAGATGGGAACTTTCCCCACATGTAGATGGTTTGGACAATTTCGAGCAATTTTTAACAAACATAAGATAAGATCAGAGTATGCTTGCTAAGCTCAGAGGAAACAACAAAGAGTACAAGTACTACTGAAGAGGGTTGTTGATTTTGTTTTTGGGAAATCATAGGTCAATCAGAGGGGGCAACCACCCTCCAAGAATTCCCTTTTCTATCTGTCAGCCTCCTTCCTAATACTGGGATGAACCTCCAATTTTGTGTAAAGAAACCTATGTTGCTCGGACTCTCCAAAAACGTTACCATAACCCTGTCGGATCCTCCAAAAATGCACAACTTTGGAAGGATCCGACACGCACCCGTCGGCATTTTTGAAGAGTCCGAGCAACGTAGAAAAAAAAACTCTGATTTATAAGAGAGAATTTAACCAAAGATCCAAGAAGTCTGCTTACCTGTCCCTTTTCTATGCTTTTGCTGCTTTGCCTAAAAACCTAGCCACGCAGGATCAAAGTAGTCATAGATAGAGAGACAAGAAGAGACACACACATATATATATATATATATCCTTATACATATGCTAAATGGGCTGTTGATTAGAGCTAAAGATAAAGTCACTGGTACACAGGAGATGGTCAACCACCCTGAAAAATCCCTTTTTCTCTCCGACTACCTCATCTTTTAGCTAAAATTTGATGGAGAACTGCAAATGAAATTAGGTGTTCAACAAAAACTGAAGAACCTAATTGGGTGTCTTAGTTCCTGAGAACAGCCATCCATTCAAGACCATCAAATAGTTGCCGTACACTTTAGGGCTCAGATTTTGCTGTTCTACAAACATGCAAAGAGAAAGAGACATCACCATGGCTGCAAGACACCGGTTCGCAAATGAATGCCTTACCGGATCACTCTGCCAAGGTACCGGTCGGATTTTCTCAACTCGGTGAAGTAGATTATAGCCCAGAAAGAAGCAAATCATCATCCCGTCCCATTTTCAGATTAATCAACATTCTTGTAAATGACCCGTTAAAAGCGGTTACCTTGTTGTGTCGTTTCTACCTTGTATTTTACAGGGACATAAAAGTGACCATTTGCGAAAATCAGCTGTAGTAGTAGCAGAAGCAGAAATTGGAAGAAGCATACATATACATGAAAATCAACATTCTTGTTCTTTTTTTCTTCTGAAAGGTTGTTGGTATTCTATGAATGGAGAAGAAATCATGGACATAGAAGAGAGGGGACAACCATCCTTTACAGAAAATCCCATCTCTCTCTGATATCTCATTCTTCCTTTCTGGGCTAAAATATGGTGAGGGTTCTGCCATAAGCATTATCATCACAGCCTCTTTTGAATGATGAAAACTTTCCACAAGTAAGCTTATGGACAATTTCAAGCAATTTTCAACAAATATAAGCTAATATTAGATGGATGGTTGATCTTTCTCAGAGGAAACAGTGCCTCTGAAGAGGGTTGTTAATTTTGTTTATAGGGAAATCATAGGCCAAGCAGAGGGGGCAACCACCCTCCAAGAATTCCCTTTTCGTTCTGTTGGCCTCATTCTTCATAGTTCAGGGGTATATTTGGCCCTTTTCCGTATTCATACTGGGCTGAACCTCCATTTTTCTATGCTTCGCTGCTGCTTTGCCTGAAAACGTAGCCGCACAGGAGCAAAGTAATGATAGAGAGACAGAAAGAGACACAATATATATATAAAAAGCACCTTATATATATGCTTAAAGGGCTGTTGATTATAGCAAAAAAGAAATCATAGGCATATCGGAGATGGTCAACCACCCTGAAAATCCCTTTTATTTCTTCGATTGCCTCATTTTTAGCAAATTTTATGGAGAACTGCATCTGAAATTGGGTGTTCAAGAAAAACTGAATAACCCAATTGGGTTTCCAGCTCTGTAAAACTTTTAGGGCTCAGACTTGCTGTATATAAACATGCAAAAAGAAAGCAACACACTCGATGGCTGCAGACACCGATTTGCAAATGGAATGCCATACCGGGTCGCCCCGCCAAGATACGGGTTGGATTTTCTCAACACAGTGAAGTAAATTATAGCCCAGAAAGAAGCAAATCGTCATCACAGCCCATTTATGCACATCAATCAACATCAGTTATCTTGTGGCCTTAGCACCATTAAGAACGTGGAAATTATACGGAATGACATTCTTGTAAATCACACATTAAAAGCGGCTACCACGTTGTGTCATTTCACCTCGTATTTACTGGGACAGAAAAGTTGATATTTGTGAATATCAGCTGTAGAAGCAGAAAATGAAGAGCTCTAGATCATATAGTCCCTTTTTCATTTTCTTGTTTTTTTCTCTCAAATGGTTGTTGATTTTCATGAATGGAGAAGAAATCATGGACATAGCAGAGAGGGACAACCACCCTTAGAAGAATATCCCGTTCTCTCTCTGATGTCTCATTCTTCATTTTTGGGCTAAGCTATGAGGCTTTTGCCATAAGCATTATCATCACGGCCTCTTTTCAGTTTTCAAAGATGGAATTTCCCACAAGTAGGCGCTTGGACAATTTCGAGCAATTTTTAACAAACATAAGATAAGATCAGAGTATGTTTACTAAGCTCGGAGAAAACAAGAAAACAGTACTAGTACATCTGAAGAGGTTGTTGGTTTGGTTGAAGGAAAAATCATAGGCCAAACAGAGGGGGCAACCACCCTCCAAGAATTCCCTTTTCTCTCTGTTGGCCTCATTTTCATACTGGTAGATGGAGAAATCATAGGCCAAGCAGAGAGGGAACTCCAAGAAATCCCCTTTTCTCCCTGTTGGCCTCGTTATTTATACTGGGCTGAAGCTTCATCCACAGTAGACTGCAGAAACCTGAAATTTATACAACAAAATAAGTGGTGGTGAGTTCGGAGCAAAAGATAGTAGTAACAGAGAGATTGAGACTAAAACAGACACTAAACATATACACACACACATACCTACAGCAATGAAGAAATCATTGGCATGCCGGATTCAGCACTGTGATGGGTGCAAACCTTTAGCATGTTCCCATAAACGCTAACTAGGTTGCCCTGCCAAGCTACGGCTCAAATTATCCAATTGTGTCATTGGATTTTCTAAGAAGAATTTCATCATATCCCCCTCACTCGTTTATTTATTTATCATTTTCTCCACTCTACCTTTTCTCATCCGATTTGGGTTTGCATGGCGGTAGCTCAGTTGGTTAGAGCATGTGGCTATTAACCACAAGGTCGAATGTTCAATCCCCTCCTATAGCATTTCCAATCATGTATGTCCAGGGATTGAGCATAGTCGATAGATTGGTTTGGATTTGCATGGTATCCGAAAAAAATTCTATGTATATATCTAACAACCACAGTGAATGAGAAAGCAAAGTGCATTGGCTTTGAAATCATGGGCTTACCAGAGAAGAAAAGGCAACCAGAGAAGAAAAGGTACCCGCCTTCTCTGACACCTCATTCTTTTGGTCTGAAGCTTGAGCTAAAATTTGGACCAAACATTAATAGATTTCAAAGAACAAGAGGAGCCGGGTTCGATTCCCAGAAATTTGAGGCTCAGATATGCATTTTGATCAGGCAAAGAGAAGGCAAACATGCCATGGCTGCAATATCACCTGTCGATTTGCCAAGCCAAAATACGAGTTGGATTGTCTCAATACCCAATTTTTCAGTGCAGAAATTGAAACATCATCACTGCCTCTATTACTCAAAAAGAGGAAAAAGAAATGTGTCACACACACACACACACACACAGAGACACGCAAGTTTATGCAGAAGCTGCGGATTGAGAACAGATGAAGATTAGTGGCCATCTGTCCATGATCAGAGTGACATTTCTGAGGATTTCATGAACAAGGGATGTTGCTGGTTTAGTTGCTAAAGAGATCATTGGGACAAACAGAGAAGGGCAACCACCCTTAGGAAAAATCCCCTTCCCTCTGTTACCCTCAATTCTCTTTCAGGGCTGACTTCTTTCAAGAAAATTCTTGTTTCTCACCTGAAAATTTCCCAACTTTTCTCTTCTTAAGAGGGATACATAAGTAACCAAATACAGATTTCATCATGAAAAATATCTTCCATCATACCAAAGACATCCTAAGAGAAAACTTCAGGCACAGATCTGCCGAGTTGAAAACATGACAGAGAATGAAGACATCACCATGGCTGCAAAACACAGAGTCAGCTGTCTGGTAGGGGTTCCGCTTTGGCATTTGTAAATGATGCATTTCATTGCATCTGTATGTCTGGAAATTATTCTGAGGTTTCAAGAACTTATTCTATGGTATCATTTAGTATTTCAAATGAAGTGTACAGAGAGATACCGCTGCCAGAGCAACTATTATGCTTGAAGGGCAACATCACTATTGGCGTTTCCGTTTTGGTGGAATGCTTTGTGCTTACTCTACTTATGCTCATCAGAGTAAGTGCACTTTTAATTTATGGGTATTGAAAGACTATGGTATCAATGAATCTTGGAATACATTGTTTATTGTAGATGATTGGCGAATTTGTAAAGCCTTACCTAAATATAGGTTTGCGGACGGTGAAGTGCTATTCTGGTCCATATATTTGCAGGGTGATGGAAGCATTCGTTTAGGACATCCAGAGGGCCATTTGGATTATGTGACAGGTTGCATGACATAAAATCACTAGCCATCCAGGTTGCTCGCCAAGAACAGTTAGTTACCTTTATATTTCTTGCCCCATTAATTTGCTCAGACAGAGAAGGGAAGAAACTATCATCACAGCCTCATAGTTTCAAATATGTCTATCTATCAACAACATTCGCTGAAAAAGCAAAGTGCTTTTGATTTGAAATCATGGGCTTACCTGAGAAGAAAAATTACCTATCTTTCTGTGATACCTCATTCTTTTGTTATGTAGCTTGAGCTAGAATTTGGAGCAAATGTTAATGGATTTCAAAAATAAGAAGTCCCAAGTTTGTTTTCCTGAAATTTGAGGCTCAGATACTGCATTTTGCTCGGACAAAGAGAAGGCAACTGTGCCATAGCTGCAAAATACCAGTTGCATGCAAAAGGGAGAGCCCTCAATTGCAATTTGCAGGCCATCCGGGAATTTGCCATGCCAAGAAACGGGTCCGATTGTCCTCATTGTCCGAGTTTGTTAGCCCTGAAAGTGAAACATTATTATAATCACAACCACTTTTGCACAATAACTTGGAAGAAGGCAAAAGATACACACACACACACTGATATATGTCTTCATAGCTTCTGGATCTGAATATTTAATGATCAAGGGGGGTTGGTTTAGTAGCTAAAGAAAATCACTGGCACAACCGAGGGGGGTAAGAAAATCCCTTCACCCGGTTGTCCTCAGCGGGACACATTGCTAACTAAATACTGATTTCATCCATAAAAAATACTTCCGATCATACAAAAACACCGTAAGGATCCATGGCGTAATGGTAGCACGTCTGACTCCAGATCAGAAGGTTGTGTTGCGTGTTCGATTCACGTTCAGCTCATATTCCCGGTCCATCAGGGTCCCAAATATCTAATATTACATGGACAGTGAGTATTAATATAGCCAATGCCTACTTGCTTGGGATTGAGGCTCAGTTGTTGTATGCCAAAAACAACCTAAGAGAAAATTTGAGGCTCAGATCTGTTCAGCAAAATGAGATGAGAGAATGAAGACATTGCCATGGCTGCAAACACCAGTTGCAAGACAAAAAAACCACTTGACACTGGGTTGCCCCGCCAAGATACACGTGTATTTGTTTTCTTTTGATCTATTTGCTTAGATAAGGAAGTCACCGCCATGGCTGCAATTTCAGTAACATCTGGATTGCCCTGCCAAGATACAGTTTTATTAGATCCATAGCCTAACTTAACTATTTCTCATCAGGACATCTACGTTGACAGGTGGCAATGGAGTTAGCAACTAAGAAGCGACAGGAGGGCAACAATGACATACACATGAACATGCATATTACTATTGTCCCAATTTGACCTCCATTTACATCTTACAATTGGGAGATCCAGCGAATTTCACAAGCATACCTTTCTCTGCCTTTTATGCTAATGTCAATGTAAGGAAAACACAAAATTCTTATTATAAGAACCAGTTAGAGCAACCTTTATTTTCCTTATAGCAATGGTGATCAGGTTAAACAAGAAGCCAATGTGAACTTAAAGCAGCTCAGGCACTGAATTCAAGTCTAACATCTTGTTTATCGTGTCTTCTACTTTACTAAAGACAATGAACAGGAATAAGAAATGAAACTAAAGTCACTGAAAAGCGTCTTAAATCCAGATGCTTGCCCCTTCGCAGCTCGCAAAAACATTTTCAAGGCAAACTCATGGTATTAGCAAAGGTTTACAAATTCAACTTGTCATCCAATATTCCCGCTCGCCAACAGCACAAAAGAGGAATGCCGAAGAAAAGGGGAATTATAGAGCTACATTACTTTAAGCAGCCAAAAACCTAACTTCCAATGATATTTCAGACATTTAGTTTCAAAAACAAATATGAGTGCAAATCATTGTTGAATGTGAGAAAAGAACCCACTTAGCTAATGGAATATAACTAACTTACAGGGAAAGAGGAATCGAAAAAGAAGGTAAAAGGCATAATTTTGAGTTTTTTTCACATAGCATCAGTTGCAGTTCAAAATCTTGATTGGCGGCATGTAAACATGTCAATGTATAAAAAGATTCTTGAAACCTAGTAAGCAAATATCAACTAATGCAACTTTTTTGATGATGCAATTTAAGGGAAAAGTTCGAAAAAGAAAGAATCAAAGTGCAAACGGAAACACCAAAAGTGCTATACAAGTTAGGACTCAGATCAGTGTTTAACTCTGTCATTAGTATTCAACACAGCCATGGCTGCAAACATTTAGCATATCCATATAAACATTACCAGCATGTGCCCTGCCAAGCCGTTCCAATTCTCTGAATGCACCGTTGCATTTTCTAAGAAGAATTACATCACAGCCCCATTTTTTATTTATTTATTTCATATCATCTCCACTCTTATCTTTTTTCCTTAAGATTCGGGTTAGCCTGGGGTTAGGAAAGCAGCGATTTTCCATCTATATGCAAAGTGCTTTCGGATTGAAATTCGTGAGAAGAAAAAGTACCCATCTTTATGTGATACCTCATTCTTTTGATCTGTACAGCTAACATTTGGAGCAATTGTTAATATATTTCAAAGCACAAGAAGTCCCAAGTTCGATCCATAGAAATTTGAAGCTCAGATACTGAATTTTGCTCGAACAAAGAGAACACAACCACACCATGGCTGCAAAATCACTGGTTGCATGCAAAAGAGACTAAATGAGAGGCTCAAATGCAGGCCACCCAGGGATTTGCCAGGCCAAGATATGGGTTGGATAGTCCTCAATGCCCAAGTTTGCTAGCCCAGAAAGTGGAAGATTATAATCATCACTGCCTCTTACATTTACTCAAAAGCAGGAAACAGAAATACACACACAGATGTATGGGCAGTATGGCTGAAGATGCAGACTGAAGAAGCTATGTTCCATACACACAGAGATATACGGCTGTTGTTCCGAGTATTTCATGAACAACGGCTGTTGGTTTAGTAGCTAAAGAAAATCATTGGCATAACAGAGAGGGGCAACCACCCTTAGAAGAAAATGCCTTCCCTCTGTTGGCCTCAATTCTCTTCTGGGCTGACTTTCTTTTAGGAAAGTTCTTGGTTCTCAACGCAATTTTCCCAACTTTTCTCTTCTTAGAGGGGTACATTAGAAACCAAATAGTAATTTCATCCACATAAATATTGTCCTTTCATACCAAAGACACCATAAGAGAAAATTTGAGGCTCAGATGTGTGGATAAGACAAGGGAATGAAGACATCGTCATGGCTGCAGAAACCGGTTGTATGACACAAAAATCACTTGCCAACCAGGTTGCCCCGCCAAGATACGACCGATTTATCCTCTTGCCCATTGAAGTTCTCAAATAAAGAAGGGAAGAAACTATCATCATCGCCTCATATTCTTTATTTATTTATTTATTTTGAGAACTGGTCATCATAGAGAGAGTAGTAGGGCGACCCCCTGGGAAGTCCTCGTGTTGCATCCCTCCTTTTGGTGGGATTGCACTGGGTATGTTGTTGTTGTTGCAACTACATTCACTGAGAAAGCAAAAAGCTTTTGGATCGAAATCATGGGCTTTCTTTCGTGAATTCCATTCTTTTGATCTGCAACTTGTGCTAAACTTTGGAGCAAACTTTAGTGGATTTCAAAGCACAAGAGGTCCCGAATTCGATTCTCAGAGATTTGGGGCTCGGATACTGCATTTTTCTCAGACAAAGAGAAGGCAACCACGCCATGGCTGCAAAATCACTGGTTGCATGCAAAAGAGAGAGCCTCAAATGCAGGCCATTTAGGGATTTGCGAGTCCAAGATACGGGTCGGATAGTCTTTAATGCCCCATTTTGTTAACCCAGAAAGGAACATAATACCAGCACTGCCTCCAAAAGACAATTTCTGCAAATTCCCCAAGAATATACACACAGTCACTGAGATACATGGTTCATCTTCTGTTCTGAGTATCTCATCAACAACGGCTGTTGGATTAGTAGCTACAGAAAATCATTAGAACAACAGAGGGGAAACCTTTCTCTGTAAACCTCATTTCTCTTTCTGGGCTGACCTCTTTTAGGAGTTCTTGGCTCTCACCTGAAAAGTTCACAACTTTTTTCTCCTCAGAAGGATATGTGGGTAACCAAGTACTGGTTTCATCATGAAAAATGTTTTCCATCATACCAAAGACAGCCTAAGAATAAAGTTGACTCTCAGATCTGTTGCCTAAGAATAAAGTTGACTCTCAGATCTGTTGTTAAGACGAGAATGAAGACATCGCCATGACTGCAAGCACCGGTTGCATGACACAAAGTCACTAGCCATCCGGATTGCCCCGCCAAGATACGAGTCCTTCCATTTTTCTTGCTCGATTCATGTGCTCAGAGAAAGAAGGAACTATCATCACAGACTCGGTTTATTATCTTTGTTTTTTGTGGGTGCAGAGATGAGTTTAGTACAACTCCTAAACAAAAGGACCATTTGAGTCCAAGCCTTGAAAAAAGAACCAGAGTACCATTGGCTGAGTGGTCAATGTTTGCACAAATATTACAACCAGCCGTTGGTACAATTTCCCTGAGATTTAAAGGGCTGTTTGACTATTTTTTTTCATATGAGAAGTCACTGGAGTTGCAAAGAGGAACAACCACTCTTATAAGAACTACTCTCTCTCTCTCTGCAAGTCTCATTCTACTTTCTGAGCTTATTTATCATCTGCTTGTGCCAATGCTAAGTCTTTTAAAGCACCATCTTTCTAGTTTTTCCATTGCTGAATATTATTTACTGCTTAGCTTGAAAAGGAAGGGTGTTTTGGTCTAGTGGTAGAAATTTGAGACTCAGATTTTGCATTTTGATCAGGCAAAGATAAGACAACCACGCCATGGCTGCAAAATCACCAGTTGCATACGCGAGGGGAATTGCCAGGCCAAGATACGGGTCAGATTGTCTTAATGCCATATTTTTCCAGCCCAATTTTGAACCATTACCATCACTGCCTCTCTATTACTCACTCAGAAAGAGGAAAAGAAAATGCGCCAAAGACATACTCACAAAGAGAGAATTTTATGGCTGAAGTTGTAGATTGAAAACAGATGAAGTTTAATGCATGTTTTTCCATGATCGGAGTGTCTATTTCTGTGTATTTCATGAACAAGGCCTGTTGGTTTAGTTGCTAAGAAAATCATTGGCACAACAGAGAGGGGCAACAACCCTCAACAGCAGATCCCTTCTCTATTAACCTCGCTTCTCTTTCTGGGCCAACTTCTATATCAGGAAAATTCTTGGTTCTCACCAGATAATTTCCCATCTTTTCTCTTCTTAGAGGGATACATGAGAAACCAAAGACTATATCATGATGATAAATATTGTCCATTCATACCAAAGACACCATAAGAGTAATATTGAGGCTCAGATCTGTCGATAAGAAAGAGAATGAAGGCATCGCCATGGCTGCAAACACCGTTGGCATGACACAAAATCACTTGCCATCCGGATTGCCCCGCCAAGATACGTTCCGTTTATTTTCTAGCCCTATTGAGTGGCTTAAAAAAAGAAGGGAAGAAACTATCATCATAGCCCCATATTCTCTATCTATCAACAAAATTCACTGAGAAAGCAAAGTACTTTTGGTATAAATGCAGACTTACAAGGTCTCTTAGGTTAAATTCTCTCTGAAATCATGGGCTTATATCTAACAAGAAGATAAAGTACCCATATATGTGATACATCATACATCATTCTTTTGATCTGTAGCTGGAGGAATTAAAGTGAAAACTATTTGAAATCTATGGCCAAACACCTACTCAATGTATTTCCAAGCACAACAATTTGATTCCAAAAAATTTGACGCTCAGGCACCCAAGGGTGTCACCTAGTGGTCAATGAAGTGGGTTGAGAACCATAAGGTATCAGGTTCAAATCCCATCAGAGACAAAAAACACTATGTGATTTCTTTCTCATCTGTCCTAGCCTTGTCCTAGTCTTGGTGGACAGAGTAGCCTGGTACTGGTGGGTACTGGTGGGAGGTGCCAGATATCCCGTGGTATTAGTCGAGGTTCACGAAAGCTGGCTCGGACACCACGGTAATAAAAAAATTGAGGCTCAGATATTTTTGCTCAGGCAAAGAGAAGGCAACCACACCATGGCTGCAAAATCACCAGTTGCATGCAAAAGATAGAGCCTTAGTTGCAGGCCATCCTGGGATTTGCCAAGCAAAGATACGGGTCGGACTGTCCTCAATGCCCCATTTTGTTACCCCAGAAAGTTAAACGTTATCATCATCACAGCCTCTTTCACACAATTACTCCAAAGGGGGGTAGAAGGGAACAACACACACAAACAGATCTACAGCTAAGCCTATGATTCAACTTTAAGGGCTGTCGGTTTATTTGCTCAAAAGAAAATCATTGGCACAACAGAGAGTGGCAACCACCCTTAACGAAAAATCCCTTCTCTCTACTAACCTCATTTCTCTTTCTGGGCTAACAATTTTTAGGAAAATTCCCCAACTTTCTTCACAACACTGATGAAATTCATCATAAAAAAGACATTTTCCTTCATACCAAACACACCCTTTTAGAATAACACAATACATGGCTAATCATCATCTTCATCATTATCATCGTCAACAGCATAATTGGCACGTCAACAGCATAATTGGCATTAGCTGATGAAAGGGTTGTTAATCTTTCTATTTGTAGCAAAAGTACTGGAAATTCATCAGCTAAATTGAACTTCAGAGAAAGAGAATAACCACCCTTAGAAAATCTCACCCTTTCTCGAGTTCCACAACTCTTTGAGCACAGACAGACATTGGGAAGCTCAGATTAACCTTTTCTCTGACATAAGCTAAACCCTACTGTGGCTGCAAGCTTAAGAAGCCTTTGTGAGATGTAGAAACCTAAATAGCTCCCATATCTCACAAGACCCCTAAAAGATGCCACGCCAAGATATGCAAAGAGAAAGCGACACATGCCATGGCTGCAGACACCGGGTTACAAATGTTGCCATACAGGGTCGCCCCACACATTGTCAGATTTTCTCAACGCTGGTAAGTGGGTAGACCAGAAGAAAGCAATCATCAGCCCATTTCAGTATTCCTTTTCTGCAAATCAGTTGTGGCAGCATAAGTAGAGACAGGTTTGTGGATATACGCCATACCAGGTCGCCGCGCCAAGATATGGGTAGGATTTTCTCAACGCAGTAACACGGGGAAAGTTATTGTTAGGATCGGGAATCTCAGATAGTGCGGAATTAGACAAAGCAGTCAATTTAAGACAATAGTAACGTTAAGATGAGAAAATAAAGGAGACACAAATTTAACGTGGTTCGGTCAACGTGACCTACGTCCACAACCAAGAAAGAGGAGCAAATTTACTAACACCAACGGATACGAAAGAGAGTACAAAATTACAAAAGAGAGTACAAAATTAGAGTAATTAAATACTCTAATATCCCAAATACCCAAAGAGAATAACCTCACAAGATCACTCCAAAGAAGGGTTCACACAAAGTGTTTCCAAACACTACTCTCTTACAAATACTCTCTATGAAGAAGAAAGCAAATCACAACTAAACTCTTCTCAAATTGGTGTGTTCTTACAATGAAGAAATGACTCTCCTTTTATAGGAGCAAAACTTGGACTCCAAGTTGCATAATAGAAAAAATAATAAATGGTCAAATTTTCTCTACCACATAATAATACTTTGGCTCCAAGAAATATATGTGACCATGAAAATTGGCACATGCCAAATAAGGTCACATCTTACAAATCTCCACCTTGGCCTGATTTTGGCCAATATAGTAAATATGCTCCACCTTCTCCACAAAGCCCCAAGGGGCATATCTCTGTTAGAGTGGGTAAAAGTCCCACATTGGTTGGGGAATGGACTGATGGTTTACTTATATGGACTTGGGAAATCCTCCCCTCTTGAGCTAGCTTTTGGGGTTGAGTTAGGCCCAGGTGCCATATCTTCACATGGTATCAGAGCCAGGTCCATTCCCGTTTGGGCTCCCGGTCCACGCTCCAGTTGGGCCCTGGGCGTGAAAGGGGGTGTTAGAGTGGGTAGAAGTCTCACATTGGTTGGGGAATGGACTGGTGGTTTGCTTATATGGACTTGGGCAATCCTCCCCTCTTGAGCTAGCTTTTGGGGTTGAGTTAGGCCCAGGTGCACTTCATGATGTCATAACCAGACGAATCTCCGTCTGATATTGAACAGTAGCAACACCTGTAATAGTAGATCCCAGCAATGTGTACAACGTCCCAGACTTACGTGCCTTCATAACCACAAGATCACCTCGTGAGACTTCAAGGACTCCACCTTCACCTGTGTATTTGCACCCAAGAGAATCTAGAGTGCCCAAAGAGATGAGATTTTTCTTCAACTCAGGAACATATCTAATATTTGTGAGAGTTCTCACCACACCATCGTGCATATTAATTCGGACAGTACCTTTTTCCAATAATTTTACAAGCTGCATTGTTGCCCACCAAGACAACTCCACCTTCAACGGCATCATGTGTAGAAAACAAGTCCCTATTAGGACACATATGAAATGAACAAGCCGAATCTAAAACCCACTCATTGTTAGACCTAAAAATATTTTCAGTTACTAAAAATATAGCTCCTTCAATCTCATCAGTAGCAACACTTGCTTCAGCAGTGTCAGAATCCTCGCGCTCATTTTTCTTTTCTTTTTCTTTGTTTTTCAACTTAGGACAATCAAACCTGATGTGACCCTTTTTATGACAATAATGGCACACTGAATTACTATATCTGGACTTTGCATTAGATCTACTCCTAACAAATAAACCGGACGCTTGATTTCCACTACCTTCCCCGGTAATATCTCTATCTATCTGATCTTTAGATTTCAGCATAGATTTGATTTTTCTATAAGAGATAGTTTCTTTCCCATAAAGTATAGTATCTCTAAAATGCTTAAAGGATTGGGGTAGGGAACATATTAGCAAAACAGCTTGATCTTCTTCCTCAATCTTGACATCTATATTACTTAAATCCATAAGAATGGAATCAAATGCGTCAAGATGAGAGAGTATGGAAGTATTTCATCCATACGAAATGTGTAAAGCTTTTGCTTCAAGTAGAGTCTATTCTCTACCGTCCTTTTCATATACAGGCCTTTCAACTTCTCCCACATGCCTTTAGCAGTGGTTTTCGAAGCTACTTCACGCAATACATCATCAGAGAGATTTAGTATAATACTAGATCTCGCCTTTTTATCAAGGCTAGCAAACTCCTCGTCTGTCATTTTTTCTGAATTTTTCTCCTTTCCTTGCAACGCCATATTTGAACCATCCTGAACCAGGATAGCTTCCATTTTCAATTGCCACATTCCGAAGTTTGCACTTCGGTCAAATTTCTCAACATAAATCTTTGTTATCGTCATGGTGACTACTAGGACAAAACCGAGATTAACTAGGCTCTGATACCAATTTGTTAGGATTGGGAATCTCAGATAGTGCGGAATTAGACAAAGCAGTCAATTAAAGACAATAGTAACGTTAAGATGAGAAAATAAAGGAGACACAAATTTAACGTGGTTCGATCAACGTGACTTACGTCCACAACCAAGAAAGAGGAGCAAATTTACTAACACCAACGAATACGAAAGAGAGTACAAATTACAAAAGAGAGTACAAAATTAGAGTAATTAAATACTCTAATATCCCAAATACCCCAAGAGAATAACCTCACAAAATCACTCCAAAGAAGGGTTCATACAAAGTGTTTCCCAACACTACTCTCTTACAAATACTCTCTATGAAGAAGAAAGCAAATCACAACTAAACTCTTCTTAAATTGCTGTGTTCTTACAATGAAGAAATGACTCTCCTTTTATAGGAGCAAAACTTGGGCTCCAAGTTGCATAATAGAAAAAATAATAAATGGTCAAAATTTCTCTACCACATAATAATACTTTGGCTCCAAGAAATATATGTGACCATGAAAATTGGCACATGCCAAATAAGGCCACATCTTACAGTTATCTTAACTATTTTTGTGGTCAATACTTTTGTTTCTTCAATATATATCCATCCTAGCTTTTTACATTTTTCAAACCTGTTCTGAAAAAAGCTTTTCTTGAGCCAAGGGTCTATCAAAAACAACCTCTCTACCCCAAAGGTAGGGGTAAGTCAGGCGTACACCCCACCCTCCCCAGACCCCACTTGTGGGATCACACTGGGTAATGTTGTTGTTGTTGTTGTTGTTGTTGTTGTTGTTGTAGTAACATGGGGGAAGTGCACAGATATCCGTTTTTGTGACCCCTTACTAATTGATAGTTGAGGCTCAGATCTGTGTAAAATGGGGAAAAGAGAAGACGACGACGTCATGGCTGCAAAATGAACTGATTGCATGATCCGAGTTTGCCCTGCCAAGATACGAGTCGGGTTTTCTCTGTGCGCAAATAACAGCCCATATTAGCAACATCATCACTGCCTCTTTGGAAAGATGGGAACTTCTCCATAGCAATTTGGACTGTTTCGCGACAAATAAGATGAAACAGAGACATCTGCATCACATTAAGGGCAACAGATATTTGCCTTCTTTTCTGATAAAAAATAAACCGAACCATGAACACCCCTAAATATACAAATGGAAAAAATAAGAGGGTTATTGGTTGGCCTCATTCTTCCTTCTGGGCTCAGATCCTTAATTTATCTCAGGCATTGAGTTATTTGACACTGCCATGGCTGCAAACCCTATAATACGGGTCGCCCTGCCAAGATATGGGCCTGAAACAACAATGCCTGAGTCCATTTGCTCAGTAAAATAATCATCACAGCCCCATTATTTTCCTTTTCCATTTCATTGTTGTATGCTTTTGCTGTTGCTTTTTCAGGAAACTGCAGCCTCTGAGGAACAGAGTATCACAGTAACAGAAAACAGAGAGAATATGATCAAAAATGGTCCTTAATATTAGTTAGAGCTAGTCTTGAGCCGGGGGTCTATCGGAAACAGCCTCTCTACCTCACTTTTGAGAGAGTGGTACGGACTGCGTACACTCTACCCTCCCCAGACCCCACTTTGTGGGAGTATACTGGGTATGTTGTTGTTGTTGTTGTTGTTGTTGTTGAATATTAGTTAGAGTTAAAAGATAATAGAAATCATAGGCATGATGGAGATGGTCAACCACCCTGAGAAGTGCCCATTTTTTCTCCAATTGCCTCATTCTTTTAACTATACTTTGATGGAGAACAGCAATAAGGTGTTCAAGAAAAAACTGAATAACCAAAATGTTCACCAAACAAGAGGTCCTGGGTTCAAATCCCGTCCAACTCTAGTTGGAAATTGGGGCTCAGATCTGCAAAAAAAGGGGGGTAAAGAGAACGCGACAACGCCATGGCAGCAAAGGAACAAGTTGCATGTGAATGAGAAGACTCAATCACAAACCATCTGGGTTTGCCATGCCAAGATACGGGCCAGATTGTCTCCATGGCCCGAACATCAGCGCAACTAGCAATATCATCACAGCCTCTTTTGAACGATGGGAACTCTCCACACGTAGACATTTGGACAATTTTTAACAAACATAAGATAAGATCAGAGTATGTTTGCTAAGCTCAGAGGAAACAACAAAGAGTACGAGTACTGCTGAAGAGGGTTGTTGGTTTTGTTTATGGGAAATCATAGGTTATGGCAACCACGCTCCAAGAATTCCCTTTTCTCTCTGTCGGCCTCATTCCTAATACTGGGCTGAACCTCCATTTTTTGTGTAAAGAAACTTGTGTTGCTCGGACTCTCCAAAAATGTCGCCGCACCCGTATCACTGTATCAGATCCTCCAAAAATGCACAACTTCGGAAGGATCCGACATGCACCTGTCATTATTTTTGAAGAGTCCAAGCAACATAGGAAAAAACACTCTGATTTATAAGAGAGAATTTAACCAGAGACCCTGTAAGTCTGCTTAACTGTCCCTTTTCTATGCTTTTGCTGCTGCTTTGCCTGAAAATCCAGCCACGCAGGAGCAAAGTAGTCATAGATAGAGAGACAGGAAGAGACATACAATACACACACACAGATATATATATATATATATATATATATATGCGAAAGGGCTGTTGATTAGAGCCAAAGATAAAATCACTGGCACACCGGAGATGGTCAACCACCCTGAAAAATCCCCTTTTTTTCTCTGATTACCTCGTTTTTTAGCTAAAAATTTAAATGGAGAACTGCATCTGAAATTGGGTGTTCAACAACAACTGAAGAACCTAATTGGGTGTCTTAGTTCCTGAGAACGACCATCCATTTAAGACCATCAAATGGTTGCCGTACACTTTAGGGCTCAGATTTTGCTGTTCTACAAATATGCAAAGAGAAAGCGACATCGCCGTGGCAGCACGACACCGGTTTGCAAAGGAATGTCTTACCGGGTCGCCCTTCGAAGGTAAGGGGCGGATTTTCTCAACTCGATGATGTAGATTATAGCATAGAAAGAAGCAAATCATCATCACAGCCCATTTTCAGATCAATCGACATTCTTGTAAAATGTAAATGACCCGTGAAAAGCGGCTATCTTGTTGTGTCATTTCTACCTTGTATTTTTTATAACCGTGGTGTCCGGTCCAGCTTGCGAGCACCTTGACTTATTCCACGGGATACCTACCACCTACCATCAGCAACAGGTAAGTACCTTTGTCCACGGTCCACCAAGGCTAGAACAGATGGGAAGAAATCACCTAGTGTTTTGTCTTTGCTGGGATTTGAACTTGAGACCTCATGGTGCTCAACCCACTTCATTGACCACTAGGCCACACCCTTGGGTGCATTTGTACCTTGTATTTTACAGGGACATAAAAGTGACTATTTGCGAAAATCAGCTGTAGTTGCAGCAGAAGCAGAAATTGGAATAAGCATATATATACACGAAAATCAACATTCTTGTTCTTTTTTTCTTCTGAAAGGGCTGTTGATTTTTTATGAATGGAGAAGAAATCATGGATATAGCAGAGAGGGGCAACCACCCTTCACAGAAAATCCCATCTCTCTGATGTCTCATTCTTCCTATCTGGGCTAAACTATGATGAGGGTTTTTCCATAAGCATGATCATCACAGACCCTTTTGAAAGATGGGAACTTTCACACAAGTAGGCGTTTGGACAACTTAAAGCAAGCTGGGATCAACTATATGAATCATCATCATGTCACTCGTTTAGACTCAACTCAAGCCAATAATATACAACATGATCATAAAAAGATGTAAGCCTTACGCTTTACCTGAGCCGAGGGTCTATCGGAAACAGCCTCTCTACCTTCACAAGGTAGGGGTAAGGTCTGTACACCTGTGGATTACAATGGGTATGTTGTCGTTGTTATATGATCATAAAAAGAAGTAAAAGATGAAATAACCAAACCACCCATTGTAGAACTAAACTTAACATAGCAAAGAGGCTCAGATTTGATCTATCAGAAAAAGTTTAATCCACAATGGTTGCATAAAGCAGAGGCCTTTTGCGTGAGAGCACATAAGAACCCACCTCACAAATTCCCTTGCCTTTGCCTAGCCAAGATATGAATCAGCTCAAAAACCTGACTTGCAAGCTTCCTGGAGAATATCATCATAGCCTCATTCACAAAGTTTGGGGTTTAGGATTTGGGTTTTTCTGGACAAGTTTTGGGGGGAAAAATATGTATTCTCTCCTAAAGGGCTGTGGAACTTTCTCTTTATAACAAAAGTACTGGAAAATTCATTGGCTAAATTGAACTTCAGAGAAAGAGAGTAACCACCCTTACAAATCTCAACCTTTCTCGAGTTCCATAAAAAGCTACACAAACAGATATTTCAGAGGCTCATATTCTCCTTTTCTCAGACATAAGCTAAACACTGTCAGGGCTCGTATTTTGCTTCTCTATAAACATGCAAAGAGAAAGCGACCACGCCATGACTGCAGACACCGGTTTGCAAATGATGCCGTGCCAGGTCTATCCGCCAAGATACGGGTCAAATTTTATCAACACAGTAAATTGGGGAAGTGCACAGATAGTCGATTTCAAGACCCCTATTAAAAGATTAATTGGAAGTTAAGGCCCAGGTCTGTAAGATGGGGCAAAGAGAAACAACAATGCCATGGCTGCAAAATGAACCGATCATATGATCCGAGTTTGCCTCGCCAAGATACGATTCGGGTTTTCTCCATGCCCCGAATATCAGCACAGATTATTAGCAATATCATCATTGGCTCATTGCCTCTCGGATAATAGAAACTTTTGCATAGCAATTTGTGGACCGTTTCAAAACATAAAATGAACGGAGGGAGAACTATTGCCATCAGCATCACATCAATGGCAACACATATTTGCCTTCTTTATAGGTCAAAACTAAACCGAACCATGACCACCCCTAAATATACGGAAGGAAAAAAAAAGGAAAGCAGAGGGTTGTTGGTTTGGTTGATGGAGAAATCATAGGCCAACCAGAGAGAGCAACCACCCTCCAAGAAATCCCTTTTTTCTCTGTTGGCCTCATTCTTTCTTCTGTGCAAATTGTCATTGTTGTATGAAAGACTCCTTTAGAGCTTGGATTTTGCTGTATATGATCCTGCAAAGAGAAAGCAACACACGCCATGGCTGCAGACACTGGTTTGCATATGATGCCATACCAGATTTCCCCGCCAAGATACGGGTCAGATTTTCTCAAAGCAGTAAACTAGATAGCCCAGAAAGAAGCAATCATCAACACAGCCATTTTCTGGTGATCTGGAAAATCAATAGTACTTCCCCGTCCAAAATTTTCAGCGGAGGAATTTTGTACTTGCAGATTGGGATATGGCTCAACTAGTGTATAAGACCCTTAAGATTGATCAGACAGCACACAATGATATTCTAATGCTGAAAAGTGGTTCCTAGAGAAAAATTGATAAACATCCTCTGGCATTTACCCTGTGTTGTCTAATATGGAACTCTTTGGCATTTGTACATGGACCATTTCATTGGCTTGGTTTGTCAGAAATAATTTGTGGCTTCATTTAGTATGTCAAAAATGTCAAGAATGCTTTGTGGTTATTCTATTTGTACTCATCAGGGGAAGGACGCTTTTAAGTTATGGGTAATGAAAGATTATGGTGTCAGGAAATCTTGGAATAATTTGTTTCATATATACAAGGTACGGGTCTTTATTCAGCCATACCGAAATATAGATTTTCAGATGGTGAAATGCTACTCTGCTGCAAACATTTGGAACATTTTGGTTCTGTATTTAGGACATCTAAAGGATCTTCTGAATTGTGGCCTCAGTGTGAACCATTAGTACGGATTCATTTGTACAGAAAGCTTGATATCTCCAAAATTACTTACTTGGGGATTGGCCATATAGAGAGAGGGTTTAGCAAAATCCTCTCAATTATGAACCCCAATAAGAGACAAGTCATTGCAACAACAATAGATTCTGCAACTCCGTGGTTTACCGTTTGAAGCCCAATCAAGCTTTTGTACATCCTCAACCAGTTGAACCGACGATAAAGAAAAACAATACAAGGAAAACTCGTCCTTAGAAAGGTATCATTGGCTAACAAGAACTTTTTGGGAATTTTTGTTATTCTTGGCATGATTGAGATGCTTCATCTTAAGGTAAGGCTCAGCGATTAATGTCTTCAAAAACTTGAAGCACATTTGAATCGAAGAAGAGACCGCACAGGTTTTGCTGTAAAACACTCCATTTTTGTGAAGTAAAACACTCTGATATATAAGAGAGACTTTATAGGGCTCAGACTTTGCTGTATATGAACATGCAAAGAGAAAGCGACACACGCCATGGCTGCAGACACCGGTTTGAAAACGATGCCACACCGGGTCGCCAAGCCAAGATACGGGTCGGATTTTCTCAAGGAAGTAAAAAGAAGCAATCATCATCACACCGCATTCTCAGGAGATCTGCGAAGATCAACATAGAAAGATTGAAAATCTTCACTGCCTTGTTGAACTTATTTGCTGAGTGGTTATGAAAATACGAAATTTGCATCATTGGCAGCTGAGAATGACAGAGAGTGGGAACCACTCAAAGAACTCCCTATAGCTCTCTGAATCAAGCAGCCTCAGACTTAACTAATGAGATTTTCGCCATTTTCGTCACCTTCTGCAAAGTTTGCACCCAATGGATTATCCAAAAGATGAAACTTCACCATAATATTCAAGCAAATTTTATTCACCGGAACAATTTCCTCCAATATCAAATACATCCAAAGTAAGATATAAGTGACAATTGAGGCTCAGACCTGTTTTATGCTCAGCCAAAGAAGTCCGGACACACCATGGCTGATAGCTGCAATACCCCCAGTTTAATGTAACAAAATAACAGGCAACTGGGTCAATGCCCCGCCAAGATACGGGTCGATACTCTATGCTCAGTTACTAGCTCAGGAGGATAGATTTAAAGATCATCACCGCCTAGATAAGGGACCATTTTGGACATTTTCTCATGATATGTATCTTCTTCTTCTTCTTCTTCTTCTTTTTGTGTGTGTCGTATATACAGACAATATACATGTGCATCATGTACAATAACAAGGCTCAGATTTCAATTTAATCAGGTATTGAGATTATCAGAAACCACCACGGCTGCTACCTCGCCTGGTTGCCATGCCAAACAGCTCTTATCATCTCAACGCCCAATTCAAATTGCTAAAAAGACAAGCATTACATAATCACAGCAATAAAATCTCCCTGTTCCTTTTTTTTTTTGAACAGGTAACAAATAAAATCTCCCTGTTTTTGCATTAATCTTTTGCTATTTGGTTGATAACACAGTCATCACCATCAAGAACAAAAGAAAGCAAAGAAGATGCAGCAGTAACAAGCAACAACAACATTATATTTCAAAAATGACATGGGTTTCCACTTTCCACCTGACAAGGTCCTGGGTTCAAGTCCTGAAAGTCCACAAGGACTAGTTGGAAATTGAACCTCAGATCTGCAAAGAGATGCGGCAGACAACCGCCATGGCTGCAAAAGAATCGGTTGCATGTGAAAGATAAGCCTCAATCACAAACCATCCGCGTTTAGCCTGCCAAGATACGGGTCAGATTGTCTCCATGCCCCCAATATCATCCCAGATTAGCAATATCATTACTGTAGAAATATATGTCAAAGCACAAGAGTTCCCAAGTTCGATCGGTAGAAATTTGAAGCTCAGATACTGAATTTCGCCCGAACAAAGTGAACACAACCACGCCATGGCTGCAAAATCACTGGTTGCATGCAAAAGAGACTAAAGAGAGGCTCAAATGCAGGCCATCCAGGGATTCGCTAGGCCAAGATACGGGTTGGATGGTCCTCAATGCCCGATTTTTCCAGCCAGAAAGTGGAAATTATTATCATCACTGCCTCTGTTTTACAATTACTCAAAAGGAGGAAACAGAAATACACACACAGATGTATTGCTGAAGATGCAGACTGAAGAAGCATATGTTCCATACACACAGATATATGGCTGTTGTTCTGAGAAGGGTTGTCCGTTTAGTAGCTAAAGAAAATCATTGGCACAACATAGAGGGGCAACCACCCTTAGAAGAAAATCCCTACCCTCTGTTGGCCTCAATTCTCTTCTGGGCAGACTTTCTTTTAGGGAAGTTCTTGGTTCTCACCACAAAATTTCCCAACTTTTCTATTCTTCGAGGGATACATTAGAAACCAAATAGTAATTTCATCAAAATAAATATTTTCCTTTCATACCAAAGACACCATAACAGAGAAAATTTGAGGCTCAGATGTGTGGATAAGACAAGGGAATGAAGACATCGCCGTGGCTGCAGACACCGGTTGTATGACACAAAAATCACTCGCCAACCCGGGTTGCCCCGCCCAGATATGGTCGATTGATCCTCTTGCCCATTGAATTGCTCATATAAAGAAGGGAAGAAACCATCATCACAGCCTCATATTCTTTATTTTTTTATTTTTTTATTTTTTTTGAGAATTGGTCATCATAGTGAGAGTAGTACTAGGATGGGTGACCCCCTGGGAAGTCCTCGTGTTGCATCCCTCCTTTTGGTGGCATTTCACTAGGTATGTTATTGTTGTTGTAACTACATTTACTGAGAAAGCAAACAGCTTTTGGATCGAAATCATGGGCTTTCTTTCTATGATACTTCATTCTTTTGATCTGCAACTTGTGCTAAACTATGGAGCAAACTTTAGTGGATTTCAAAGCACAAGAGGTCCCGAGTTCGATTCTCAGAGATTTGGGGCTCAGATACTGCAAAATCACTGGTTGCATGCAAAAGAGAGAGCCTCAAATGCAGGTCATTTAGGGATTTGCCAGGCCAAGATACGGGTCAGATAGTCGTCAATGCCCATTTTATTAACCCAGAAAGGGACATTAATATCAGCACTGCCTCCAAAAGGCAATTTCTGCAAATTCCCCAAGAATATACACACACAGTCACTGAGATATATGATTCATCTTCTGTTTCTGAGTATCTCATCAACAACGGTTGTTGGATTAGTAGCCACAGAAAATCATTGGCACAACAGGGAGGGGAAACCTTTCTCTGTTAACCTCATTTCTCTTTCTGGGCTGACCTCTTTTAGGAGTTCTTGGCTCTCACCTGAAAATTTCACAACTGTTCTCTCCTCAGAGGGATACATTGGTAACCAAGTACTGGTTTCATCGTGAAAAATGTTTCCCATCATACCAAAGACAGCCTAAGAGTGAAGTTGAGTCTCAGATCTGTCATTAAGACAAGAGAATGAAGACATCGCCATGACTGCAAAACACCGGTTGCATGACACAAAGTCACTAACCATCCAGATTGCCCCGCCAAGACACGAGTCCTTCCATTTTTCTTGTCCGATCATTTGCTCAGAGAAAGAAGGAACTATCATCACAGACTCAGCTTCTTTTCCTTTTTTGTGGGTGCAGATATGAGTTAAGTACAACTCCTAAACAAAAGGACCATCTGAGTCCAAAACCTTAAAACAAGAACCAGAGTACCATTGGCCGAGTGGTCGATGTTTGGACAAATACTACAACCAGCTGTTAGTACAATTTCCCAGAGATTTGAGGGCTGTTTATTTTATTTTTCATATGAGAAGTCACTGGATTGTAGAGAGGGGCCACCACCCTTATAAGAACTACTCTCTCTGCAAGCCTCATTCTACTTTCTGAGCTTATTTATCATCTGCTTCTGCCAATGCTAAGTCTTTTAAAGCACCAATCTTTCTAGGTTTTCCATTGCTGAATACTTATTTACTGCTTAGCTTGAAAAGGAAGGGTGTTTTGGTCTAGTGGTAGAAATTTGAGGCTCAGATTTTGCATTTTGATCGGGCAAAGAGAAGGCAACCACGCCATGGCTGCAAAATCACCAGTTGCATGCAAAAGAGGGAGCCTCAGTTGCAGGCCATCCTGGGATATGCCAAGCCAAGATACGGGTCGGACTGTTCTCAATGCCAAATTTTGTTAGCCCAGAACGTAAAATATTATCATCATCACAGCCTCTTTTGCACAACTAATCAGAAAGGGGGAAAAAGATACACACACAGTGATATCTACGGCTTAAGCCGTAGATGGAAGAAAATCCATGCATAAGTTTCAATTGTCATAGCTGCTGACTGATGTTGTCTGTGTATTTCAACAAGGGCTGTTGCTTTAGTTGCTAAGAAGAAATTGGCACAACAGAGAGGGGCAACCACCCTTAACAGAAAATCCCTTCTCTCTATTAACCTCATTTCTCTTTCTGGGCTAACATTCTTTTTAGGAAAATTTTTGGCTCTCACCTGAAAATTTCCTAACTTTCTTAAAGCAAAACATGTTCCTTCATACCAAAGACACCCTTTTGGAATGTCTATACAACACAATAAGTAACAACCATTTCCCAAAAAGAGCTACAAGAGTAAAATTGAAGCTCAGATCTGTCGATAAGACAAGAGAACGAAGACAACGCCATGGCTGCAAACACCGTTGGCATGACACAAAATCACTAGCCAACCGGATTGCTGCCCCGCCAAGATACGATCCGTTTATTTTCTTGCCGTATTACAACAACAACAACAACATACCCAGTATATTCCCACAAAGTGGGGTCTGGGGAGGGTAGAATGTACGCAGACCATACCTTTACCCCAGTATATTTTCTTGCCGTATTGAGTGTCTTAAAAAAAGAAGGGAAGAAACTATCATCATAGCTCCATATTCTCTATGTATATATCTATCTATCAACAAGATTCACTGAAAAAGTAAAGTGCTTTTGGTGTAAATGCAAACTTACAAGGTCTCTTAGGTTTAAATTCTCTCTGAAGTCATGGGCTTATATCTAAGAAGATAAAGTACCCATATCTGTGATACATCAAACATCTTCTTTTTTTTTATCTGTAGCTGGAGCATAAAGTGAAAACTATTTGGAATCTATGGCCAAACGCCTACTCTGTATTTCAAAGCACAAGTGGTCTCCAGTTTACAACAACAACATACCCAGTATAGTCCCACGAAGTGGGATCTGGGGAGGGTAGAGTGTACGCAGACCTTAACTCTACCTTAGAGGTAGAGAGAGGTTGTTTCCGATAGACCCTCGGCTCAAGAAAAAACAGTCCAAAGCAGTTCAAAAGAAGTAACGGAAGTGAAAGCATAACAAAGCATACTGAGCAGTAACTACAACAAAATAATACGATAATCGAAGTACAAGAAACAGCAGAAAGCAACAGAAAAATCGAAGGCAAGAAACTATATGAGCAATACTACAAGTGGCTCTTCAGTTTGATTCCTAAAAAGTTGAGGCTCAGATATTTTTGTTCGGGCAAAGAGAAGGCAACCACACCATGGCTGCAAAATCACCAGTTGCATGCAAGAGAGAGATCCTAAATTGCAGGCCATCCTGGTATTTGCCAAGCCAAGATACGGGTTGGACAGTCCTCAATGCCCGATTCTGTTAGCCCAGAAAGTAAAATATTATCATCATCACAGCCTCTTTTGCACAATTACTCCAAAGGGGGGAAAGCAACACACACTGAGATCTACAGTTACATCATATATGTTCAATTATCACAGCTAATTTTTGTGTATTTTATGAACAAAGCGCTGTTGGTTAGTTGCGATAAAGAAAAATCATTGGCACAACAGAGAGGGGCAACCACCCTTACCAGAAAATCCCTTCTCTCAATTAACATTTCTCTTTCTGGGCTAACTTTTTTTAGGAAAATTCTTGGCTCTCACCTGAAAATTTCCCAACTCTCTTCAAACAAAAACATTTTCCTTCATACCAAAGACATCCTTTTAGAATAACAATACAACACAATAGGTAACAACCATCCAAACAAGCTATAAGAGTAAAATTGAAGCTCAGATCTGTTGATAAAACAAGAGAATGAAGATATCGCCATGGCTGCAAACCTCGGTCGCCATCCGGGTCGCCCCACCAAGATACGGGTCTGTTAATTTCTCTTGCCAAGTATCAATTGCAGCCTCAGAATTCTCTCAATCACTCTTCTTCGTTAGATGAATTTAGTTCAACTCCATAACATTAAGGACCATTTGAGTCAAATATTTCCCAATTTTTCCCTGAGATTTAAAGGGTTTTTGATTTTTTTTTCTTTTCACATGAGAAATCACTGGAATTGTAGAGAGGGGCAACCGCCCTTACAAGAAAATCCCTCCTCTCTATTAACCTCATTTCCCTTTTTGGGCTGAAATTTTTTTAGGAAAATTCTAGGCTTTCGCCTGAAATTTCCCAACTTTCTTCTTCTCATAAGGATGCATGAGTAACCAAACACTGATTTCATCACAAAAAAAGAAAAACATTTTACTTCATACCATAGACACCCGTTTAGAATAACAATACAATAGGTAACAAGAGAATATTTTAAGGCTCTTGCCAAGTATCGTTGAAGCCCATTCTATCTCTCTCTCTCTCTTCTTTGTGAGATGAATTTAGTTCAACTCCGTAACATAAAGGACCATTTGGGTCAAAAATCTCAACAGGGTGTGAATAATTTTTCCCTGAGTAATCACTTGAATTGCAGAGAGGGCGACCACCCTTGGAAAAAATCTTCCTAACATGAATAACTCCCTTCCTAACCAGCGACCACATGACCCCTTAAGGCACAAGAAGTCCCCAGTTCGATTCCGACAATTTTGAGGCTCAGACAGTGGCGGAGCCAGAATTTTCACTAAGGGGTTCAAAATATGAAAAGTAAACACACAAAGAGGCCAAAGGGGGTTCAACATCTACTATATATACATAAAAAATAATTTTAACCATGTATAAACAGTATAATTTTCGGCCGAAGGGGGTTCGGATGAACCATGGATTCATTTCTACTTCTGAGAATTTCATGAACAAGGGTTGTTGGTTTAGTAGCTACAGAAAATCATTGGCACAACAGAGAGGGGCAATCACCCTTAGAAGAAAATCATTTCTCTCTATTAACCTCATTTCCCTTTCTGGGCTGACTTCCTTTAGGAATTCTTCGCTCTCACCTGAAAATTTCACAAATTTTCTCTCCTCACAGCGTAATGTTGTTGCCATGTGACCAGGAGGTCACGGGTTCAAGCCGTGTAAATAGTCTCTTGCAGAAATGCAGGGTAAGGCTGCGTACAATAGACCCTTGTGGTTCGGCCCTTCCCCGGAGCCCACGCAGGAGCTTTAGTGCACCAGGCTGCCCTTTTTCTCTCCTCATAGGGATACAATGGTAACCAAGTGATGATTTCATCATGAAAAATGTTTTCCATCATACCAAAGACACCTTAAGAGTAAAATTGAGGCTCAGATCTATCGATAAGACAAGAGAATGAAGGCAACGCCATGGCTGCAAACACCGGTTGCATGACACAAAATCACTAGTCATCTGGATTGCCTCGCCAAGATACGGGTCCCTCTATTTTCTTGCCCTATTGAGTTGCTCAAAACATGAAGGGAAAAAAATATCATCATAGCCTCATATTCTGTATCTATCTATCTATCTATCAACAATATTGACTGAAAAAGCGAAGTTCTTTTGGTGTAAATGCAAATTTACAAGGTCTCTTAGGTTCAATTCTCTTTGAAATAATGGGTTTATATCTAACAAGAAGATAAAAGGATCCATATCTGTGATACATCATACATCATTCTTTTGATCTGTAGCTGGAGCACATAAAGTGAAAACAATTTGGAATCTATGGCCAAACGCCTACTCAATGTACTTCAAAGCACAAGAGGTCTTCACAATTTGATTCCAAAAACTTTGAAGCCCAGGCACCCAAGGATGTGGCCTAGTGGTCAATGAAGTGGGTTGAGAAACATGAGGTCTCATATTCAAATCCGAGCAGAGACATAAAACACTAGGCGATTTCTTCCCATCTTTCCCAACCTTGGTGGACAGAGTTGCGTTACCACCTGTTGTTGGTGCAAAGTGGCAGGAGGTCCATGGAATTAGTCAAGGTGCGCATAATCTGGCCCGGACACCACGGTAATCAAAAAAAAAAATGAGGCTCAGATACTTTTGCTCGGGCAAAGAGAAGGCAACCACACCATGGCTGCAAAATCACAGTTGCATGCAAAAGAGAGAGCCTAAATTGCATCACATCCTGAGATTTGCCAGGCCAAGATACAGGTCGGACCCTCAATGCCCCGATTTTGTTACCCCAGAGAGTAAAACATTATCATCATCACAGCCTCTTTCACACAATTACTCCAAAGGTGGAAAAAAACAACATACACACACACACTGAGAATCTACAGTTAGGCATATGTTTCAACTTCAAGGGCTGTTGGTTTAGTTGCTAAAAAGAAAAAATCATTGGCACAACAGAGAGGGGCAACCACCCTTAACAAAAAAATCCCCTCTCTATATTAACCTCATTTCTCTTTCTGGGCTAACATTTTTTAGGAAAATTCCCACAGCTTTCTTCAAAACACTGATGAAATTCATCATTAGAAAAGACATTTTTCTTCATACCAAACACACCCTTTTAGAATAACAACACAATACAATAGTTAACAACTATTCAAACAAGCTACACGAGTAAAAATTGAAGCTTAAATCTGTTGATAAAAACAAGAAAATCATTGGCACAACAGAGAGGAGCCAACCACCCTTAACAAAAAAGAAAATCCCATCTCTCTATTAACCTCATTTCTCTTTCTGGGCTAACATTTTCTAGGAAAATTCCCACAACTTTCTTCAAAACACTGATGAAATTCATGAATAAAAAAGACATTTTTCTTCATACCAAACACACCCTTTTAGAATAACAACACAATACAATAGGTAACAACTATGCAAACAAGCAACAAGAGTGAAAAATTGAAGCTTGGTCGTTTGGTTGGGAACAAGTTATCGCGGATTAGTTATCCCACCATATAAGTGATCATCAATATAGTATAAATAGTGGGGATAAATAATCTCGAGACTAACTAATAACTCCAATCAAACGCAAGATTAAATAATCCTGCATAAAAATACTGGGACTATTATACTTTATACCTCACACCAAACAACTAATCTGTTGATAAAAACAAGAAAATAAAGACATCGCCATGGCTGCTAACCTCGGGTTGCGTTCCGGGTCGACCCGCCAAGATACGGGTCTATAGACTTCTCTTGCCATGTATCAATTGTCTCTCTGAGCTTTTGCTCTTTAGATTATAGCTCGTTCATGGAAGTTGAGCAGCTTTAAAGCAGCAATATTTCTAATTTTGCCCTCCTATGAGTACTTATTTACTGCTTATTGTTGTAATAGTTTAGCCTCGTATATGTCGAAATGGAAGGGTATGTTGGTCTAAAGAAGTATATTAGTGAAAATATGAACAGAATCTTCTTGAACTTTAATATTAAAAATCTACTAGGCGTTTGGCATGAAAATCAAAAACATATTCACTTTATTTAATAATTTTTGAAGTTGGAGTTGTTTTTGTCATAGTATTTGAAGATAATATTTAGAATTCAAATATATTTTTAAAACAAATTTAAAAAAAAATTAAACATGCAATATAATTTAAATGAAGTTATTTTATGAAAATAAAAAAAAATAGATTTTTTTTGAAAAAAAAAATAAATTAAAAAGTGAAAAAAGTGAATCCAAATAAAGTGAAAACACCTATTGAGGTGTTTTCCAAACTTTAGGTGCCGTTTGGCCATGAGAATCAAAAATGATTTTACTTTTTTGGAATTTTCAAAGTTGGAGTTGTGTTTGGCCATAACTTTTGCAATAATTATCTAGATCTTATATATATATTTTAAAAAAACATAAAATATAATTTAAATGAGGTTATTTTATGAAAATAAAAAATTTAGGATTTTTTCAAAAAAATAAAAATTAAAAAGTGAAAAAAGTGATTTGGAACTTTAAGTTGTATTTGGTGTTTTTATGGCCAAACAAGAATTTCAAAATAAAGTGAATAAATATTCCGGAATAAAGTGAATAATATTCATGGCAAATGGGTCTTGACATTTTTTGTAAAATCACATTCACTTTAGTTGAATATATTTCATTTGTTCACTTTTACTTGTCCACTATTTTAAAAATTAAATTTTATTATTTGTCCACTTTAGCATATCAAGAGAAAAATAATTTTATTTTTACCATATTATTCTTTATATTAATTACTCATTCTCCAAATTATTTCTCAAATCCATTGAAATTATATACCATTAATATGAGTATTACAGTAAAATATACACTTATTATTTCTTAAGAGGTGTGGTCATTAAAAATTTAAATGGCTCAATTTTGACCTATATATTCCTAAATATACTATAGCTGCAAAATAATGACAATATATAGCCGAAACCCCCCTCTCTCACACACACCAATTTCTCTCTCCTCGAGAAAAATCAATATAATGTGTATATATATTATATTAAAAAATGAATATAAAGCGTATGGAAAGTGTATATAATTTGTATATATATTATAACCGGTTACTATAAAACTCGATTACATCTGTTGATGTGTTATTCTCAAGAAGAATGCTTCAGTTCATTTAATTTCTCATTATATTGCTCCAAGAAAACATTAGTATTATTATATGAGTAAACTTTTTGGGAAGCACTAATGTCTTTATCAATGGCGTTTCAGCCGTTATTTGTGCTTCTCAACTTATATATAAAATTCTCTGTTGCTGATTTTCACTGTAATTTAATGAATAAGTCTCATCAAAGTCTCTAGATATTATATGATGCATTGTGGTCCCAATATATGAGAGAGTGGCATAGTCATATACAGTAACGAGTGGTCGATCGATTAATTTTTTTTCAATGACCTCTTAACGAACGAAATTCCTGATTTCGCTACTTATGTGAGCACTTCAACCTAGGTCTTTGAGTTTGGTTCTTTGTCTTTTGAAACCAAAATGCATACCATCCACCAATCAGATATCGAGTTTAGGTGGAGCGAGTCATGTGAGTTTAACTGAATATATTACTTTCTACTCAAATTGTATGCTGTACAAATACAATAACATTCGTTCTGAAATTACTGACTTGTCCGAAACAAAAGCCTTTCAACAATATTAAAATTAGCTCTCCTTTGCCCCTCAACTAGAAGACATGAAGATGCTGCAGAAAAGGTGCCCACATTATTTTATAATGCAATTAGTTAAAGGAATCCCTCACCAGTTGCAACTACTTCGAAGATGAAGGTAATTTAATTTTGAGAATTCCCACTTCTATTATATTTTAAATATTGTACACTGAGTGTATAATATTTAGATTGATAGTGTAAGAAAATTTGCATATTGTCATGGTATATAACTTAAATCCTTTCCATTATGTTTGTTGGTGGCAGCAAATTCCAGTCTTTAGTAAATTAAACATTTTTTTTAAATGGGAAAGAAATTGATCTTTAGTTCAGCCAAGTGTATACTTACTATTAACGGCGGTTAATACATTATAGATCAATCAATCAACTACGTCTCAATCCAAAGTTTCAAACTAGTTGGAGTCGGCTATTCCTCTAAATCCATACCACTCTTGAACATTTAGGGCTCGTTTGATAGGGAAACAAGTTATCCAAGGATTGTTATACCACCTTCAATGTGGGATAAAATAACTACAATCCCGGATAACTTATAACTAATCATGGGATAAGTTATCCGCGATTTTATCCCAACCAAACATGGGATAAACTCATCCTAAAATTAATCCTGGGATTAGTTATCCCTTATCCCTCATACCAAACGAACCCTTAGTTCCAACCGTTAATGCATCATAAAATGCAGAAATTAAACAGATTTAAAACTCCCAATCATGGAAAGGAAAAATCAAGTTTCAGAAAGTTCACTCTTATTGCCACTAATTAAGCATAAATTGTCTAAATGGTTCATTTTTCTTTTAACTTCAAACCACTAATTAAAGCATAAATTGTCTGGAAAGGAAAAATCAAGTTTCAGAAAGCTCACTCTTATTGCCACTAATTAAGCATAAATTGTCTAAATGGTTCATTTTTCTTTTAACTTCAAAAAGGACTCCAAGTATATTGAGCAAACTAATATATACTGCTAAGTTCACAAAATTCCAGAATACATATCTGATGCACACTCTGCAGCAATGGCTTGTCAGCTAGCTGTTCAACTTATGATTTTATGATCTCGGTCATTCTTCTATGGAATATTGATTCAATTAATCATTCCATTTCAGGATCAAGTCCCTCGTTTTGTACGCTGATGAGCATCACCAAGAACATGTACCAAAGCCTCATCTTGTCTGATTATCAGTTAGTTATTTAAGCGTAAGCTGCAGTATTTAGCCCTGTCTCGAAGAGTTTAGCAACCAAATGATCTTCTTGTTACTTCTGCAAGCAGTCTTTACTACTGTATCAAGACACTGAACAGCCAGTTACCTGTGACATAACATTGGCAAACTGTGTCAAATTCAAAAGTTAAGAGAGGTTAGAAAGAATCTATACAAATACATCGAGAGTCGTCTTACAAACTGTAATGCTGCATTTGATCTTCAAATATGTTGATGGACTTGGGATTCAAAAGAAAGTATGTGTTTCAAGTTTCTTAAACAGGTTTCCAACAAGATAAGGCGTAAATTGTTCTTCCTTTCCACCCCAGCAACAACCACTGGCTATCTTCATCAATTACAAAGTCTTTATGGTATCCTAACCTCACCTTTTCTACTGCCCTATCCACGAAGTCCTCCCGGTCAAAAGGTATCTGCGTAAACCTTGCCCCCAGAACACGAGCTTGCCATTGCTTGTATGTCTCTGGCCGTTCAACTCTTTCCCATCCCTCACAAGCTATGACATTCAGGGCTTCCCTCCCAAAGATCTCTCTCTCAATTAATCCTCTCTCTGGAATCTCACGAGGAACAATAGTTTCAAGCATATCAAAAAGTGCTGAAAAGTGGAATAAGACCTCACGAAATCGTGTGACAAAAAATGGGGCACTATAGGCCCCATTGACAACACCATGGATGAAGATATCTGGATTGATCTTCCTTATGAGGTTGAGAACAACAGTTCTTGAACTATCAACTTCGACAGTCTCATCATGCAGGTTCTTAAAGCGATACAAGCAGTTGACAGCAAGAAATTCATCCTTGTCTAGCTTTAGATCCTCAACTGTGATGGTCTCCCATTTCTTTGCAATTGCATGGTATTCAAATGGAACATTAAAGGACCGAGCATAATCAGCCAAACGGCGACCTGTTTCCTCAATCCGTTCTGCTGGCCTGAAGCCTGGTTGGGGAAACTCTATACCAGTAATACGAAGCTTTGGTGGCCCCCCTTCTCTTTCTGCAATACGTTGGATGAACGTAGGCCATTGGAAACCATACAGGATGCCAAAGTCAATGACATGAACCCTTGTTGCATTCTCTGCCTTTATCATGATTGTCCTGTTTGAAGCAAAACTAGAGATCTTCCTGAAAGGGCTAGATGCAAGATACAAATGGTAGGCCTTCAAAAGATCTGCTGCAGATGTTCGTTTATTGACAAGGGCTTGATAAATCTGGCTACCAGTACCAGCCAGGCGCGCCTCAAGACCATCTGCAAAGCAATGAGCCAATCTCTGGTTTCCATCTCCAAAAGGGGTTGAATGTTGTCTGATCTGTTTCAACAGTTCATTTGCAGTCCTGTAATCGTCAGCAGCAACAGCCTGAGCACAATTTATCAAGAGAGTTCTTAAATCTATGACTTCCTTCTTTCCACCCTGTTTCTTCCCACGGCCCTTTCCTCCTTTTGATCCTTTTGGTATCTGCAATGTGGTTTTGCTTTTAGCGTTCCTCAGGTCTTGTCGATAAGCTTCCAGTGCTTCCCCTCCCTTCCCCATGCTATTCAGCAAGACGATATCAAACTCCTCAGATCGTAGAGTTGATTCGGTAAAAACCGCTGCCTGTTTGCTACTCCTTTCTTCCTCGATATGATTATCATACCTCTGAGGATTTTTCTTCCCTCTTGCCTCAGTTGGTGAAGTCTCTCCCTCATCCTTTTCCTCCGCCTGAGCAGCCTCATAACCAGTTTGCCTTTTGGGATCCCGAGGTGGCAAGTCATTTATATCTACACTGTTCAACAACTTATTACTAGTTGGGAGGAACTTACTTGCTTCTTCAACTCCTTTCCGAAAGTTCCTAATAGATTGACTCTCATCATATGTATCAGGAATATGAAAAGAACTAACAGGAGAGTCTAAGAATCCATCTACAATATTACTCCCACTATTTGATGAGCATACTGATGAATACGAGGTATCACGAAATGAAGGGCCTTCGAAGTAAGAGGAATTGTAGTCCGTGGAAATGTTAACTGCCCTTGAATCGACTAGGTAACTACTACTGTCAACGGTATTACTTGTTGAATTGTATATACTTCCCGCAAAGTAGTCATCAGGACTCTCACTGTTCCGATCAGTAAACACGTTTTGCTCTGGTGATGGTGGATACTTCTTGCCAAGGGCCTCATAGAATGACTTCTCTTTGGCTTGAAATTCCAAGGACTCCTGAAGCATATCTGTCTTGTCCTCCATGTCTTCTTCCATAAGCATCTGACTTATATAGCTCAACACTGCATCCGAGAAATCAATATCTTCATTGAAGTCGTCCTCAGCGCCAAGGTCAGTTCTTGATTCTACATTCATCGGAAAACGGTCACCACTTATAAATCCAACAGCATCAAAATTGTGCTGCACAAAGCTATTTTCAAGTCTAGGACCATTGAGTAGCTTCTGATCTGAATAAATAGGTTCAAATCTTGGTCCATTAATCATCCTCTGGTCTGTAGAGATAGGTAATGATTGGTGTCCTAGTCGAAAATTATTCAAGCAACTCGGATTTCCATTAAACCTTGGATCCATTTCAACCAAATTGGTAAAACCAACCCTCAATGTCAATGATGCCAAATGGAAGTTGCAGCCACATATATATATATACATATATATATCTGTGACAACCATATACAATTTCAAGCTTAAAGGTGGAACAAACACAAGTAACAGATCTCATAAAATAGCAAAAAAGAAAGAAACTTTAACAACCCCATAAAATCAAGAAACAAACATCAAATTCTACCTCTCTGCAATACTTTTCGGCCTAACTCTACCTCTTCAGAAGTAATATCTCTCAGAAAATAGCAAAAAAAAGACAGAAACTTTAATAACCCCATGAAATCAAGAAAACAAACAGCAAAAACTGCATTAACAAAAATTGAATCTTTGTCACTATATAACAAACAACCCCACAAGTTTCTTTGCCATACATTAACAAAGGCCAGCAAAACTTGCAGTTAATTTATCAATTCTAAATCCTATCAATAATCAATACTCAGAGTTGCAGCCACAAATATATCTGTGACAACCATATACAATTTCAAGCTCAAAGGTGGAATAAACACAAGTGACATTTACTGATAAACTTTAAAATCAAGAAACAAACAACAAATTCTGCAGTAACAAAATTGAATCTTTATCACTGTTTAACAGACTACCCACAAGTAATATCTCTCAGAAAATAGAAAAAAAGACGGCAACTTTAGCAACCCCATAAAATCAAGAAAACAAACAACAGATTCTGCATTAACAAAAGTTGAATCTTTATCACTCTTTAACAGACTATCAACAAGTTTCTTTTTTCCATATATTAGCTAAGGGGCCAGCAAAAACTTGCACTAAATTTATCAATTGAGCATAAAATTGAGCTCAATTATTTGAAGTGCTTAAATAAAATGGCAAAAAAGACAGCAACTTTAACAACCCCATAAAATCAAGAAAACAAAAGGCAAATTCAGCATTAACAAAATTGAATCTTTATCACTATTCTAACAGAAAACCCCACAAGTTTCTTTGCCATACATCAACAAAGGCCAGCAAAAACTTCAGCATAAATATTCGATGCTCAATGACTTGAGCATAAAATTGAGCTCAATTTAAAGTGCTTAAATAAAAAATCAAGAAAACCCATATGAAAAAAAGGGCATACCTTAAACCTATGGAGAAGCAAAGAGAGAGATAGAAGAACAAAGGTGGGTGCTTGTAAGATTCTTGTAAGAAACAGAGGAGATGGTAACTGGTAATAGCAAGTCATCGGTCGTTGATGTGAACCCCACGTGTCAACAAAAGATGCTCTCTCTATCCCTATTTATTTATGGGAAAAAGGTTCAGAGCAGAGGGTCCAAACCACTTTTTGTATGTATTCCCAGCACAAATTTCTAAAATTTCTAAACATACAATAACAACAACATAGTTTCTTAACACTTTGTTTGGGTGGTTGTTATCCCTAGTACTCTCTCCGGCCAATTTAGCTTTAAAAATTACTCAAATTGTCTCTCAAAAAATAAAATGTGATAATTAAAAAGGAACGGAGGAAATATTTTATTGTATTGATACTATAAATATCATGTTTATTGTTACATAAAATATAGGCATAATATATAAATGTGTCTTTTAACTTGGCCTCATCTCATATTTTTGCCCTCCAACTTTGAATGTGCACAAGTAGACACTTAAACTTGTATAAAGTTGAACAAATTAACACATGCGTCATATGTGGCGTCCTATGTGGCAATTTGCATCCCTACGTGGCGTCCTACGTGTATTGTGTCATGTAGGACGCATGTGTCTACTTGTTTAACTTTATATAAGTTTAAGTGTCTACTTGTGCAAATCCAAAGTTGGAAGACATAAATGTGAGTCGAGGCCAAGTTAAAGGGCATGTTTATGTATGATGCCTAAAATATATTACTATGATTTGATTCCATGGTTAGGTAACCATAAAAAGGCCCATTTTATGTAATCACCGATTTGATGGGATCGCATCATTACCTTGTATTTATTTTTTTCATTTTACGTTTACTTATTATTTAATAATCATATTTTATCATTTATCCTACCTTTTATAGTAGCCTTACCATGTATCCTACTTTTCTAGTAGGTTTATCCTTCAAATTATTAATGTGTGACATTATGTAATGACGATAAACGATGTAATTTATCGAAATGTTATATTCATTAAAACGATACAGTACGATACAATACAATAGGATGTATTATGAAACAATACGTAATAACCATCAAACAGAGTGTAACCCGTAGGTAGTAGCGTAGTCAGCAGTCTAACTCTTGTCTTGTTTCCTCCAGAATATAATAGTCTGATATCGCATAATTCAAATAACTCTGTATTAATTGAAGAGTCCAAAGTCTCACTAAAAAAACTCTTTCTTTCAACATAAAATTACTCTCTTTCGTACAGTGAATGCATTGTAGATTTAATATATTTTTCTTTGTCTTAACCAATTTCAAATTATAAACATAATACAATATTCTTTTCCATCTACAACATGATATTTCTTATCTTTTTTCATCCACACAACATAAGAAAGAAAAAATTATTTAAATAGGTGTAAGATTTCTTCCACGAATAAATGTCAAAAAAGTAGATAATAATTTAAGGTGTAGTGAAATAATTAGTAGGATATAATGTGAAAAATATGTCATACTGATCACATGAGTTACAAAGAATAATCACCACTTTCACTTTATGTCTGCTAATATATTATACACTTTAATATTTATATTTTAATATTAAAATACACATAAACATCATCAAGAATGTCAAAGGATCTCTTGCACCTGATCCCTTCTCAATCAAGTTTATTACGCGGGACTTACTTAGTACGGTTCACGTCTTCTACGTAATTTGTGAACTATTGTGAAGGAGAAAGTTTAGGAATGGGCCCAACCCATTAAATGCAAATTCTTTTGGGCTTTTAGATCTTCACCCTCATCTACTTTATCAAGTTACTAGAAATTGAAATTGAGAAAACTACATGGCATAACAAACCTAAACTCTCAATTATAAACTAAAACAATACTTTAAAATGATTATTATCTACAATAAAAATAACAATATTTATAGTGGGCCCATCAGTTATACTTTAAATCATTTAGAGGAGTATTAGGCTCCTAATATCACTCCTAATTTCCCTCCACTTCCTTTTGAATTCAACCTCTTTTCTTACTTTCCCAAGATCTCGCTATTATCCTCATTATCATTTTCTTCATGATTTCAACCTCTTTCTCTCTCCAAATTGTGTCGATTTCATTACGTTTTTTCTTATCTTCCATTGTTGTATTCGATTTATAGTTGTTAGTAGGGGTGGAGGTCTGCTTTATCTATGATGGGATTTTTCAACGATGAGATGACAAGGTTCGAAAGAGTCGCCAAGATTTATTACTTTTGTAACTGAAAATGATACGTCATTGTTGATATGAATACTACAAGAGCAGAAATTATCAAAAGTAAGGCATATCAAGTGTCCCGGATTCTAAATACATTCAGAGTTTCAATATCAGATTTACAGTGGCGATTTTCAATTCATTTTCCCAAATCTATGTTCTAAATACATTCGGAGTTTCATTTGTATTTTTGTATTTATTTCGTTATTTTTCTTTCGCTCTTCAATTGCATTTGTATAGTGGAAGAGTTGTATATGTATCAATATGTACTTAGGTATTTGTATTTTGATTTCTAATTGTAATATACAAATGCAAATGTAACTTGTATTTAGTGAAAGAGTTGTATATGTATCAATATGTATTTAGGTATTTGTATTTTGATTTTCAATTGTAATATACAAATGCAAATGCAAATTGTATTTAGTGAAAAAGTTGTATATGTATCAATATGTATTTAGGTATTTGTATTTTTTTTCAATTATAATATACAAATGCAAATTGTAATGATTTTTCAGTATATATATATATACACAAAAAAAATCATTCAATATGTATTTTTTTGACAAATTCAAAGGTGTAATATACAAGTTTCAATTTTAATATACAAAATATGCAAATACAATCTGATACAAATGTATCTGCATGAGTATGTCATACACAAATACAACTGAAATATGTCATATACAAATCGATTCCTTTCTCGTCTCTCTTCTTTATTTCAATACTGAAATGTAACTTAAAAAAGAATGATCTTTCAATTAAAAATATTTTACTTATTATCAAAAATCAGCATTTTGACGAAAAAATATGAATTTTCGAATAACATTTTTCTCTTGTTTGAATTTTTTTCATTCAAGTTTCTTGTTTGGAAATAAAATCTTCATTAAAGATTTTCCCCCCTTTAACTAAATCTCCATTAAAGTTGTAATCTTCATTAATTTTTCAGATCACACGCGTGATATTAGTAGAGATTAAAACTCATTAAAGAATTTTTTTCAACCAAAATTGTTACCCGAAATTTACTCTCTCATATTCAATTTGTATTTGTATTTCCTTATTATAAAACGCGTGAAATAAATTTAAAATGGTAATATATTGTCGAAATATGTTGCTATCACTGGTAATGATTAAATTATGGGAAAACTACACATATAGGCATACTTAAGACCTTAATTAGCCAACATAGCCTAAGTTTGTATTAATTACAAATTGTATCCAACTAGCAATACTTTGAAAAACCCTCTCTTCCCTCTCTCCTATTCTACTCGCCTCTCTCCCTCTCTCTCGCTGCCTCTGCCTCCCTCTCTCTCACTACCTCTGCTCGCCTCTCTCCTCCTCTCCCCCTCTCCCCCTCTCCCTCTGCCTCCCTCTCTCTCTCTCTTTCTCTCTCTTTCGAGGAACAAAAGAAAAAAAAGAGGTTTGTGTTGTATTCGTGGATACATTTGTTGCTTTATGTATTTTTTATGCTTGTTTTTTATATTCGTTAATCCAAATTGTATTTGGTGATACAACTTGCATCATTCAAATACAAAAGATACATTTTGTATATAATAGTATTCGTTGATACACTTGTATTTGTTAATACGAATTGTATTTTTTCATTGACTTGTATTTGTTGATATGAATTGTACACTTGTATTTGTTGATATGAATTGTACACTTGTATTTATTGATATGAATTGTATTCGTTGATACAACTTGAACAATACAAATACAAATGATATAAACGATATATTTGTATTTGTATATGATAGACTAAAAAAATACAAATGATGCATATACTTATTTATATACAAATACAACTGATAAATTTGATACATTTGAAGGAGAGATAGAGATGTGAAAATATAAAATACAAGAGGAATACAATCATTAATTAGCTACTGTATTTTTATTTTATATCAAATACAGTAAATTGCATACAGTTGATACAACGGGTACTGGCGAAAATGAATACAGCGGGCTACAAATTATAATTATTGAAAGTGTTGCTATGTTAGCCTATTTTCGCCTATAGTTAGGCTATTTCTGAAAGTTGCCCCTAAATTATTGTTATTTTCTCCTTAATTATGGGCTCATATTTGCTATTTGCGAAATTTCCTCATTGAAATTCATATGAATGAAAATCAATTAACGAACTATGCCTCAATCTCAAACATAATTGTAATTGGCTCTATAGATCATCTATATCTATTTAAGCTCCATTCAAGTTCATTATATTCAAATTACGAGTGAGAATAAAATTGTTTAGTTAAATATCAAGTGATTTACCTAGAAAGAAAAAAATAACTTATTTTATTAAAAATTAATTAAATTGACTCTCAAAGAATAAAAAATATCACATAATTTGAAACAAAATGAGAGACTACTTATTAGTTTGTCATAAATATTTCGTTTGGTAACAAATATTGTGAATCACTCTCTCCAAATTTGCCAGCATATTTTCCTTTTTGTCAGGCTCAACATGATCAATACTGCTAAATAACTAAATATCCCCCTACTTTTTTTTTATTTCCTTTATTCTTTCATGTCGAGCTTTCAAAAGTCACTGAAAAAGAGAATGAAAAATCGATTGCTAAAGATATTGAATAAGACATTGATAGTTTTGCAGAAAAGAAAAACTTTGATTCTTCTAGAAGGTGTTCCTTGCATGCTGACGTGAACATGGACGGTAAAAATTACGACTAGAAAGTGTCATTCCTGTCAATGAATACAATTCATAGTTGTCTTTTATCTCTCCAATTATCTCCTACAATAAGATAAGAGGTAAGAATCAAGGAAGACAGAATAGCCCTTTTCAGTTTCAATGCGCATAATAATAAAAAGACTATATTTCTTTCAGAGACGTAGATCACGGCCCCAATGTTCTAACAATAAAGACTATCTATATGTTATTCTCTTTGTCTCAATTTATGAGACACATATTGATACAAATTATCTATGAAATCGAAACCCTAATCTAAGAACAAGGAATAAGAACATAAAAATCTAGACACAAGTAAGGAATTCAATTGACAATCATGATAAAGATATCAAAACCTTCAATTGAAAGATTACCAAACAAGCACCTAAACTATCAAAGGAACCTCAAGGGAATTGAATTCACCTTGCAATTCCCTTCTCAAACAAATACCAACAAAAGCTTCAACCAAGCTCTCAATTCTCTCAAGAGAAGACAAGTTTATGATCATTAAAAACTAAGACTCAAAGTGAGCTATTCTCACTATTTATAGTTTAGGCTAATTTATTACAAAAGTAGCCCAAAGCGGCTCTTTGAGTAATTTTTTTTGCAAATATAGCCCTACTTTGCAAACTAGGCCTCATTTCCTTCTTCCCAAGCAATAATCAAGGTATGAAATCCCCTCTTTGGCATCAAGGTGTGCTCAAGCACCTCTATCTTCATGAATAGCCCTTGTAAAGCTTGGAGGTCCCGAGCTTGGCTACTTGGGAGTGACCTTGATGCAACTTGGATTGCATCATTATCCCCTACTTGAAAAGAATTTGTCCTCAAATTTAAAGGATCACCATCACAAGTATCAAAGAGTGAGAGTTCACAAACATTAAAGGTGTTGTGTACTTGATACTCCGATGGAAGGTCAACCTTGTAGGCATTATCATTGAGCCTTGCAAGCACTTGGAATGGCCCGTATCCTCTTGGCATCAACTTGGTCTTCCTCTTGGTAGGAAAACTCTCCTTGCGAAAGTGTACCCACACCCAATCTCCCGGTTCAAACACAACTCTCTTACGACCCTTGTTTGCTTTCTTGGCCATATCTTGATTCTTTTTCTCAAGGTGAAGTCGCACCTTTTCATGCAATTTCTTCATAGCCTCGACCCTTTTGTTTCCATCTAAACTCAAAACAACATCTTGAGACAAAGGGGTGAGATCTAAAGGGGTTAGTGGGTTAAAACCATAAACAACCTCAAATGGAGACATGCCAATAGTGCTATGAATAACTCTATTATAAGCAAACTCAACTAAAGACAAATGTTCTTCCCAAGAAGTCAACTTTCCATTCACGATGGCTCGAAGCATAGAACCCAAGGTCCTATTGACAACTTCGGTTTGGCCATCGGTTTGTGGGTGACAAGAGGTAGAAAATAACAATTTAGTACCAAGTCTACCCCACAATTTCTTCCAAAAGTGACTAAGGAACTTAGGATCTCTATCACTCACAATGGTCTTGGGAATACCATGTAACTTGACCACATTATCAACAAATAAAGATGCAACATGAGAAGCTTGATCACATTTATGACATGCAATAAAATAAGCCATCTTTGAAAATCGGTCAACAACCACAAAAATGCTATCATTTCCCTTTTTAGTCCTTGGCAAACCCAAAACAAAATCCATAGAAATATCAAGCCAAGGCCTTTGAGAGGTAGGGAGAGGGGTGTACAAACCATGAGAAGAAGTCTAGATTTAGCACTTTTACATTCAACACATTGGCCACAAATTCTAGCAACATCATTACGCATTTTAGGCCAATAAAATTGTTCCTCAAGAATCCCCAAGGTCTTATCAATACCAAAATGACCCATTAATCCTCCATCATGTGCCTCCCTCACAAAGAGTTCCTTCCAAGAGCTCATGGGCACACAAAGTCTCTTATTCTTGAACAAGAAACCATCAAACTTGGAATAGGGAATAGAAGATCTATCCCGAAGCCACCTTTCCCTTTCCCATTCTTCACAATCTTGGATGGTTTTAGCAAAAATGGGATCCTTGGGATACCATGTCTTTAAGCATTCAAAACCCAACAATTTAGAAGATAAAGTATTGATCAAGACATGTTTTCTAGACAAGGCATCCGCCACAACATTATCCTTTCCCTTTTTATAATGAATCACATAAGGGAAGGTTTCAAGATATTCAATCCATTTGGCATGCCTTTTGTTCAACTTTCCTTGGGCCCTAAGATATTTCAAAGACTCATGATCAGTTCTAATCACAAACTCTTTAGGCCACAAGTAATGTTGCCAATTATCCAATGCACGAATTAAAGCATACAATTCAAGATCATAAGTAGAATAATTTAAAGTTGCACCTTTGAGCTTTTCGCTAAAGTAAGCAATTGGTTTTTGGTCTTGCATTAAAACGGCACCAATACCTAGTTTGCTAGCATCACATTCAACTTCAAATATTTTTTCAAAATTGGGTAATTGCAATAATGGTGCGGAGCTAAGCATTTCCTTCAAGGACTCAAAAGTCTTCGCTTGCTTATCACCCCACAAAAAGGGTTTATCCTTTCGGATCACCTCGGTCAAAGGAGCGGCTATAGTGCTAAAACCCTTGACAAATCGCCTATGGAAACTAGCCAACCCATGAAACTCCGAACATCTCCTATAGATGTAGGTGTTGGCCAATTTCTAATGGCGTCTATCTTGGATTCATCCACTTCAACGCCTCTTGAGCTCACCACAAAGCCCAAAAACACAACCTCATCAACACAAAATGAGCATTTCGACATATTAGCATACAATTGTTCATGACGAAGTACCTCAAACACACATTTCAAATGGGCCTCATGCTCATCCATGGTTTTACTATACACTAAGATATCCTCAAAATAAACAATCACAAACTTGCCAATGAATGGCTTCATCACATGATTCATCAAACGCATAAAAGTGCTAGGAGCGTTAGTGAGACCAAAAGGCATCACCAACCATTCATATAGACCAAATTTGGTCTTGAATGCGGTTTTCCACTCATCACCGGGTTTCATCCGGATTTGATAGTAACCACTCCTAAGATCAATCTTAGAGAAGATGCAAGAACCATTCAACTCATCAAGCATGTCATCTAAACGAGGTATGGGATGGCGATACTTTACCGTTATCTTATTGATGGCTCGACAATCCATGCACATTCTCCAAGTCCCATCTTTCTTTGGAACCAAGATGACCGGTACCGCACAAGGACTCATGCTTTCTTTCACAACGCCTTTAGCTAGGAGTTCCTCAACTTGCCTTTGAAGTTCTTTTGTATCCTCCGGGTTGCTTCGATAAGCTGCCTTGTTTGGCAATTGGGACCCCGGGATAAAGTCTATTTGATGTTCTATACCTCTAAGGAGTGGCAATCCCCTTGGGAGTTCCTCGGGAAATACATCCTCATAATCTTGCAAAAGATAAGAAATAGAGCTAGGAAAAGAAGAGGTTAGTTCATTAGTAAGTAAGGAGTAATCCCTATGCATGTTAAGGATCACCGATCTTTGTTCCTCTACCTCCTCCCTGATCTCCTTATAATTTGACAAGAGGGCAACCTTGTCCGTTCCCTTAGACTCCCTTCGTTTCGCTACTCCCTCCTTGGCAACTTTCGGACTACTTCCTTCTCCCTCAGCCTTGCCTTTCTCCTTAAGTTCCCTCATCTTTTGATATACCTCCCCAACTTGCAACGGTGTCATTGGTTGAAGAAGGTACCGGTGATCATGCAACAACATCGAGTACCTATTGGTTCTTCTATCATGTCTAGTCATACGGTCTAATTGCCAAGGTCTTCCAAGTAATAGGTGACAAGCTTGCATTGGAACCACATCACACAAGATCTCATCGTGGTAATCCCCCACTTTGAACTTAATCAACACTTGTTTTTGCACCTTCAACTCCCCACATTCATTAAGCCATTGAAGTTTGTAGGGATTGGCATGTTTTGTAGTTGGAAGATTCAAAAAATTTACCAAGGTAGTACTAGCTACATTGGCACAACTCCCGCTATCTACAATTAAGACACATCCATTACCTTTGATGAGACATTTGGCATGGAAGAGATTTTCCCGTTGACTTGGATCATCCATAGCTTGGATAATCATGACCCTTCTTGCAACATAATTTGGAACAGTGATATCCCCTTCTTGTTCCAAGGCTTCTTGTGCAAACTCCTCATCATTCCCAAAGTTATCATCTTCACCTTGGGGAGCATCAAAATCACCCGCATGTTCTTCCTCATCCACGGGACAAGGAATTTCTTCTCTTATCACAAAAGCTTTTCTATTAGGACATTCACTCATTCTATGGCCCCAACCTTGACATTTGAAATATTGGAGTGGCTTATTACCTCCTTCTTTTGGTACATGCTTTAGAACATTTCGCTCTTGTGGGGAGTTCTTCTCAAACGGTTTCTTGAATTCTTGCCTTGTGTCTTTGGATTTAGACCAATTGGAAAAAATTCCAACTTCATTGCCCTTACCCCATGAGTTTGAGAACCCCTTTGGGTTGGATTGTTTGTCCTCTTTGATTCCCGCCTCTACTTCAATAGCCGCTTCAACCGTTTCATCTAGAGTTGGATACTTGTGAAGGCGAATTTGAGAAGCAATCTCTTTGTTCAATCCGGCCCTAAATCGAGTAGTGGCATAAGTTTCTTCTTCTACAAAGTCAACCCTCATTTTCAAGGTTTGAAACTCATCATAATACTCTTCAACACTCTTGAATCCTTGCCCCAATGTGAAGATCTTCTTGAGTTGATCTTGTTTGTACCGCTCGGTGATGTACTTTCTCCTCATGATCATCTTCAATTGTTCCCAAGTAGGGATGACGTAGACTCCCATATACCTTCTACCTCTTACTATGGAGTCCCACCAAGTTGAAGCAAACCCTTCAAATTGAGCAATAGCATAGGTAGCTTTCTTCACCTCGGTTATGTCATTAGTTTGGAAAATTCGATCACATTGATTTTCCCAATTGAGGTATTCTTCGGGATTACTAGTACCTTTGAAATTTGGAAGAGTGACCTTGATGGAGTTGATCCCGTGATCACGACCTCCATAGTTGCCATGGTCACCATAATGATCATTTCCATAATTGAACTCTTGATTTCCATGGTCTCGATGACCGCCATGTCTTCCCCGTTGCATGTGCATTTGCATTCTACCTCCTCTACCGCCCCCTCTATTCTCAAACCTCACTTGTGCTCCTTGTCTCCCCACTTGTTCTGCATAGTTGTCGTCATACTCGTCAAGATCATCATGTGGATGATTGGCTCTTGGAGTTTCATTTCAGAGTGGTGGATTTGGATTTGGAAGGTTTGGTTGGCCGTAGGCTTGTGGGGTTAGAATAAGATTAAGGTTGATATTTGGATTAGTAGGATTTTGTTGAGTGCGAAGTATAAGAGTGGGTGGGGTAGCCATTTGCGGAGATGGATTGTATAAGTGATGGAAGGTAGTGGGGGGAGATGGTTTGAGAAGATTCTCGACGAGCTATCCCACTTGTGTGTCCCTCAAAGAAGACTCGAGGTGACATCTCCCTTATATCATTTTCTACGAAGCCCATTCTTTTTGTTAAGTCGGATAAAACCCTCATCACATCCACAAGTGTTGGTTCCTCGTTAGAAACTCGGTTATTCCTCTCCGTTGACATAGTACCTATTAAAAGACACTCAACAAAACAAGCAAACAAGTTAGTAGTTAGTAAATAACCTCACAAGTCGCTCGAGGGTACACACCTTTGAGTGATCTCACAATTGGTTCGGCCGATGTTGAAACGTGTTTAATCCGATGAGTTGCAAGGGTCCAATCTCTACTTGAGGTCAAGAATAGATTCTTTTTTGACTCTAGAAAGAACGCTCAAAGCTAACGAACGGGAGCCAAGAAGTTTCAACGAAAATAAGCAAGAAAAGTTGAGAGGAAACAAAAAAAAAAAATCGAACTCAAGAACTAAGTAACAAGAAGTAGAAGGGATTACTTGTTGTTAATTAGTTGTAAGAAACAAAGAAATTAGAAGAAGATGAAGAGGAATGAGAGTAGTAGAAGTGGGAAAAAATTTGACACTTAGAATTTTTTTTTGAGGTCATGAAAAGTTCCAACACTTAGAAAAAATTTTGGGTCTTGAAAATGTTCCCAACACTTAGAAAAAATTTGGGGTGCTAAAAATTGCACCCTCTCTGAAACTGCAGCACATTGTGGGCTTGACTGCTGTGTTGGCAGTTGACTGCTGACGTGACAGTTTTTTTTTTCTTTCAAATTCGTTTTGTGGACCCAACAAACACTCTTTGCCAACAAATCAAAAATATTTGAAGATCAAATCTACTCTTTTTACCATCTTCTTCTTCAAGAAAACTTGAACATCTTCAAGAACACCCAAAACAAAACCCTTATTCAAAGCTTCACTAAAGCACTCCAAATTTTAGGATTAGCCCCCCCTCGACCTAGGGAACAAACCCCAATCACTAATAAGCTCGAATTCTCCCGAAATCAACAAGACCCACTTGAATTTCTTCAAATTTTCAAAACTTCAAAACTCTTCAATGGTAGAATCTTCACCACAATTTGAAATGACTTGAAACTTTGGATTTAGACTAAAATGATACTAGGGAACAAGAATCTAGCATCAAAACAACAAAATAAAATAAAAAAAACATTTTTTTTTTAAATTTCAATCCCAAGACTAGATTTGTGGAAACAAATCTAAGCCAAACTCTTGATACCAATTGATACAAATGATCTATGAAATCGAAACCCTAAGCTAAAAACAAGGAATAAGAACATAAAAAGCTAGACACAAGTAAGGAATTCAATTGACAATCATGATAAAGATATCAAAACCTTCAATTGAAAGATTATCAAACAAGCACCTAAACTATCAAAGGAACCTCAAGGGAATTGAATTCACCTTGCAATTCCCTTCTCAAACAAATACCAACAAAAGCTTCAACCAAGCTCTCAATTCTCTCAAGAGAAGACAAGTCTATGATCATTAAAAACTAAGACTCAAGTGAGCTATTCTCACTATTTATAGTTTAAGCTAATTTATTATAAAAGTAGCCCAAAAGTGACTCTTTGAATAGAAAATTACAAATATAGCCCTACTTTGCAAACTAGGCCTCATTTCCTTCTTCCCAAGCAATCATCAAGGCATGAAATCCCCTCTTTGGCATCAAGGTGTGCTCAAGCACCTCTATCTTCATGAATAGCCCTTGTAAAGCTTGGAGGTCCCGAGCTTGGATACTTGGGAGTGACCTTGATGCAACTTGGATTGCATTATTATCCCCTTTTTGAAAAGAATTTGTCCTCAAATTTAAAGGATCACCATCACAAGTATCAAAGAGTGAGAGGTCACAAACATTGAAAGTGTTGTGTACTTGATACTCCGATGGAAGGTCAACCTTGTAGGCATTATCATTGAGCCTTGCAAGCACTTGGAATGGCCCGTCTCCTCTTGGCATCAACTTGGTCTTCCTTTTGGTTGGAAACCTCTCCTTATGAAAGTGTACCCACACCTAATCTCCCAGTTCAAACACAACTCTCTTACGACCCTTGTTTGCTTTCTTGGCCATATCTTGATTCTTTTTCTCAAGGTGACGTCGCACCTTTTCATGTAATTTATTCATAGCCTCGGCCCTTTTGTTTCCATCTAAACTCAAAACAACATCTTGAGACAAAGGGGTGAGATCTAAAGGGGTTAGTAGATTAAAACCATAAACAACCTCAAATGGAGACATGCCAATATTTCTATGAATAACTCTATTATAAGAAAACTCAACTAAAGGAAAATGTTCTTCCCAAGAAGTCAACTTTCCATTCACAACGGCTCGAAGAATAGAACCCAAGGTCTTATTGACAACTTCATTTTGGCCATCGGGTTGTGGGTGACAAGAGGTAGAAAACAACAATTTAGTACCAAGTCCACCCCACAATTCCTTCCTAAAGTGACTAAGGAATTTAGGATCTCTATAACTCACAATGATCTTGGGAATACCATGCAACTTGACCACATTATCAACAAATAAATATGCAACATGAGAAGCTTGATCACATTTATGACATGCAATAAAATGAGCCATCTTTGAAAATCAGTCAACAACCACAAAAATGCAATTATTTCCCTTTTTAGTCCTTGGAAAACCCAAAACAAAATCCATAGAAATATCAAGCCAAGGCCTTTGAGGGGTGGGGAGAGGGGTGTACAAACCATGGGGAAGAAGTCTAGATTTAGCACTTTTACATTCAACACATTGGCCATAAATTCTAGCAACATTATTACGCATTTTAGGCCAGTAAAATTGTTCCTCAAGAATCTCCAAGGTCTTATCAATACCAAAATGACCCATTAATCCTCCATCATGTGCCTCCCTCACAAAGAGTTCCCTCCAAGAGCTCATGGGCACACAAAGTCTCTTATTCTTGAACAAGAAACCATCAAACTTGGAATAGGGAATAGAAGATCTATCCCGAAGCCACCTTTCCCTTTCCCATTCTTCACAATCTAGGAAGATTTTAGCAAAGATGGGATCCTTGGGATACCATGTCTTTAAGCATTCAAAACCAAACAATTCAGAAGACAAAGTATTGATCAAGACATGTTTCCTAGACAAGGCATCCGCCACAACATTATCCTTTCCCTTTTTATAATGAATCATATAAGGGAAGGTTTCAAGATATTCAATCCATTTGGCATGCCTTTTGTTCAACTTTCCTTTGGCCCTAAGATGTTTCAAAGATTCATGATCGGTTCTAATCACAAACTCTTTAGGCCACAAGTAATGGTGCCAATTACCCAATGCACAAATTAAAGCATACAATTCAAGATCATAAGTAGAATAATTCAAAGTTGCACCTTTGAGCTTTTTGCTAAAATAGGCAATTGGTTTTTGGTCTTGCATTAAAACGGCGCAAATACCTAGTTTGCTAGCATCACATTCAACTTCAAATATCTTTTCAAAAT
>QJPP01001341.1:0-23029 GCA_003996215.1 Jaltomata sinuosa | reverse complement strand
CCCTCAGTCGGAAGTAGTCCCCGACAGATCTCCAAGCACGAATCACAGTGATCTAACGGCGATGGCCCACGCTAGGATCTGCACCTAAAGATGCAGGGGGTAGGGGTGAGCACCAAATGCGAAGCATAAGGTACCCAGTAGGTATCATAGGCCGACTGGGAACATATAAGATAAAAGCGTAGTAATAGACAGAATAGAAGCAAGTAGTCACAGAAATCAATGAAAGGTACACAGGAACTAGCCCATAGGGAAATCAACAGAACCACATATGAGGCTAGTAAGCAGAATATACACACCATAGGCACAGGTGAAAGTAAGAAATAACGCACCTGGGGTCCTTGCAACAACAGTGTATACAAATAAGTTTACGAAATGGACGGTATACCGGTAACCTCAAGTGTAAGAAGAAGAGAGAAAGAGTAATGATAGGCATGCTTAGAGACATGAATCAACTCAACTAATCATATCAACCTCAAATCCAGAAACTAACAGTCTAGCAGTAACCAATTTCATACTTAACCGCAACAGGGAACAATTCTGTAAGTAAATAGCAAAAGTCTACCTACAGTCCCCCGGTCGCCCATACAACCGAGGAACACAAACAAGTGAAAACAAACCCCCCGGCATCCCATACTACCGGAGCGTACAATCAACAAACAACAAACAAGGGTGGAGCCTCAAACAATGAATGATATGATGCATGAAGATCTCAGTGAAATGGTATCTCTGTATGTCCCTCCCCCGGCGCCGATCCGGCCCAGCAGGTAGGTTCCATGGAAGGACACTGCCCGTATACCTCTACTCCACCGTATACCCCTCCTCCGGCACACGCAGCCCGTAGCCCTTGGCCCGGATGGCAAGGTCCATGGAGGTCCCAGACCCCATACTAAAACTCAGTATCAACACATGTCGTCCGGAAGTAAGTCCGGTATCAAGATAGAGACCCAGTCTCGAATATGCAATGCCCAGACCCTGTCCAGGACTAAAGTAGTAGGAAAATGTCTCAAAAACCTCTCCAAGGGTGCCCGGGCGTAACCGGGTCTAAACAGTAAAAAGTCATCTCAGGTGCTCGGTCCGACCGAGGCTAAAAATCATCTCAAGTAACAAGAAAACTCAACTAGCACCCCGGCCCTGCCGAGTCCAGCGATAATCGTAAAACTGATGATTTTAAACATAATTTTACTTTCTTTTATCCAGAAATATTCACAAGTTAAATCAAACCATTTCCAAATTATTTCCATAAAAAACGGGCCCCCCGGGCCATGCAAGGTTTAGAAAATAGTGCCAGTAGGCCCGAAACCAAAACCATAGTAAAACATGGATAAAACCTCTTTATATGCATGGAAATGGTATGATCACACACAATAGCTGCCCAGCAGCTCATAATCAACCTATCGACCCTGCACAGGCCCACAGCTACTCAGCAAGCATAACCAGCCTAGAAGGATAATTCTATCCCCGAGACCCGCGGACATTCCCAAAATCCCACCTTCTATGTTCCAGAGTCCCTCACAGGACCACAAGGGTAAATAAAATATATCGGCAAATACTACAAGCAACGGAGGAACAAAAGTAGGCGGACATGAATAAAGCGGTGAAGGTCTGTGGTACCAACCTAATAAACCAACCCAAGGATGCCCATTAATACAATTTTATTTTATATATACGGAGTCTAGGGAAAATAAACCGTAACCTACCTGTCGTCCGATGACAAGCTGCTAGAGCAACGATGTCCAAGCTCGAACCACTCCGAGAAAATCCCAAAACTAAATCAGAATCGGATTTGGGCTTTAATAGCTTGACGTAGATAATAGATTTTCTATTATATAATTAATAATTTTTGCGTCAGCAATTCTGTTCATACGAACTCCTCATTTAATCATTCAACACACAGAAGTATGTAATTGTTCATAAGGTCACTCCTTCTACTGGAAGCAGTAAATTAAAGGCACCCATCAGTGCATATGCCACTTAATTAGCTAATATGCTAATGAGTGGATATGTGGCAGCATCTCATGCTGTTAACAAATGAGTTGTCCAACCCCTCCACTCCCACGTGGAGTGGAGGTGGCACTATTGAAAGGTACCTTTACCCCGTTATATATATTCGGGTATTGCATAAATTCGTGGTAAAATAAATATAATATTTTAAATATACCATAATTCATAGAAAATTATTTTAAACAAAACCTACTATATTATAATAATAAGTTTCAATATCACTAAATTTACTATCTCCGTTAAAATATTACAATGTATAAAAAATTTATAAAATAAATACATATACAATTATATCGTAACAAAATATTTTTTATAAACCTATAAAATATTTTGAAAAGGCAATAATAATATAATTTTTGCCAAATTCAACTTTTAAATAAAACATTTCCAAATATACGCGCGATGCTAATAAAATTCTTAAGCTTAGGCTCGTAATTCATTATCGCACGATTTTGATACTCAAGAATTCTCTCGGGATCCTCCCTTATGTTTTCTCACTGTTTCAGAACTGAAATGACGTTTTAAAATGTGAAGTTGAGGCTTAAATCGAGTTTAACCCGACCCGATTTGCGACCCGGTTCGCAACCCATTTTCTGCCAGACAGTCCGCAGTAAAACAGTCATAACTTTTTACTCCGAGATCAGTTGGACGTGTGGTTTTGTGCGTTGGAAACTAGACTCATAGACCTTCGATTTTATATTTTGGGAGACTTCTAACTCTTTATATATTGGGAGAAAAGCTCCGAGACATTTTTTCCAAAGTTCAGGAAATTTATCAATGAACCTTACGATCAAACAAATGGACCCGGCGCCGAAATACCGGTCCCGACAAGCCTTAAAGGACTTGGGGCCGCTACAAACACGCTCTAACGGCACAAGGAAAACGTATTCGTGGAAATAACTGGAAGGGTCATTACATCATGCGATGCCATAAGCTTGCCCTTACTATTCTATTTCAGTTTTTTCAGAAAGCCGCTCAGGATCACTACAGGACTTGTTTAGGCTTGTAATGAGGTTTCGGGTGCAGGTAGGATACGTTTGGGGAATAGTGACTAAACCCTCCTTGGAATCACCGACCTACTATTTCCACATAACTTTACTTTGTCCATCCTTATTCACCTCTTTATTCCCTTCTTTCTAGCTACAGGTGCGGCCTCTTTATTTTGACACTTCTTTTTATTTCTTTTTCGTTCTTTTTCATCTATTTTTTTTTTCGTTTCTTTATCTTTCTTTTCTTAGACACACACCCGGAATTTTCATTCTATCCACAACCAATCTTATCCATCCTATTTTTCTTATCATTTACCTCTATAGTAGCCACCCTCAACTTAGGCTGATTGCCTGAGTTGAGGTGCACGATGTCCAAGGAAGGACTAGGGCCAAAACAGGGATTCAAAGTTCAAAAGGAACGGTGACAGGTTATTGAAAGAACAGGGTCAATTATGGCTCAAACAAGGTTCAAAGGGATTATTTGCATTTGGACGGTCTTATAGGCTAAGTGGACTGCACACAAAAAGGGCCTGTGATCCATTCCTAAGCAACCAACTTCAAACTTAACAAAATAGACCGGGCAAGTTCTAGATGCATGCACAGAGTAAGAATTTATAACAATATGCTCACACACACTTGGCACCAAGAAACCATACCACTACCAACTATCAAAACAACAGCTCGGCTTAAGCATACTTTTTCCAATCATAACCACACAATGACATTCAAGGATCCAGACAGTCAATCGTTTCAAACATAAGTACAAAATCAACTTTTTCAGAGGGGGCTACTTTTAGTACATTTTCCAACATAAAATGCCATGCTTGCTATAGACACTAGAAAATAACTAAAATTTAAACGACAACCTTAACATGCCGGTTCTACTAGATAGCACACCGGAGGGAAAAGAAACACGGCAACAAAAACCCTCAGTGGTGAAAGACTCACAGGTATCCCAATACCCTCAACTTAGACTCATGCAATGTCCCCAATGCATACATGTGAAAGCTAAAATCGTGAGTGAAAGGAATACCTGTGAAGCCCATAGGACTCAGAGTCTAGCATGATGTTGGAGACCGTCAGGGTCTCCAAAGCAGGTGAAATCGGTGGAATAGGTGCCAGCTACCCCATCCCGTGGAGCTCCAACTTTCTCTTTTATCGGCTCCGCAGCTAGTCGCGGCAACTTCTTTACTCTTTCCAACTCTTTTCCTTTGTTGGTTTTCTTGCGGTGTTTTCTTTTTCTTGATTTGTTTTCACCGCCTTCCTCTGTAGGTTTCTCTTCTCGCAGCATCATTCTTATGACAACTAGAGTCTCGACAGGACCCTTCTCCTCAATATGCACATCCGCAGGGGCTTCATCAACAACATTTATAACCGCGACCACTCTCATGTCTCTTGGTTGCTTCATCAACTTACACGCATCAAACTTGACCAATTCATTGTTTAATCTGAACGTCAGTTCGTTTCTTTCCATGTCGACCAATACTCTTGCAGTGGCTAACAATAGTCGTCCCAAGATTATGGGAACCTCAAAGTCCACTTCGCAATCTAAGATCACAAATTCGGCCGGGAATATAAACTTACCAACCTTGACCAGCATATCAGACAATATTCCCACTGGTCGCTTTACAGAACGGTCAGCCATTAGCACCCTCATGGTAATTGGTTTGGGCGCTCCCAAACCCAATTGTTTGTATACTGCTAGCGGCATCAAGTTGATGCTAGCTCCAAGATCACACAAGGCTTTTTCAAAGTTGAATTTCCCAATAGTACAGGGAATAGTAAAAGCACCTGGATCTTCCTTCTTTTCCACTAACGATCTTGAAGAAATAGCACTGCAGTGGTGGAGGTTATCTTCTGGATCAAAGCTCACTGACCTCTTCTTGGTAATCAAATCCTTCATGAACTTGGCATATCAGGGCATTTGTTCAAGAGCGTCCACCAGAGGGATGTTTACTGATATCTGCTTTAGCATGGTCATAAAGTTCAGGAACTTGCTATCGTCCACTTTCTTCTTCAAGCGTTGTGGGAAAGGAGGTGGTGGCCGAGGCATCATAGTTGGAAACTTTTCAACTTCCTTGCTTTTATCCGTGTGCCTTTGAGTAGCATCCTCTACCACCTTATCATCCACAACATTATCTTTCCTAGTCTGAATTACCGAATGTGATTCCGATAATGTTTTACCGCTTCTCGTAGTGATCGCCATACACCTTCCGTCCTTCCTCGGGTTTGGAATGGTGTCACTCGAAAAGGTACCTGTCTTCCTTTGATTTAGAGATGCCGAGATTTGACCCACTTGCTGTTCCAATTACTTGATCGAGGTGGAATGTGAATCCACTACCTGACTCATTGTTGATAATTCCGTCCTCATCTCATTTACCGCGCAGTCGGTCGATTCCACCTTCAGCAGCATCTTAGCCATCTTGTTCTCTAGTTTGGACGTCCCTGTCTCGGTGTTAGCTCTTTCCCGGTTACCAGGTGGTACATACAACCCACCTCCATCAGTTTTATTCTTCCAGTTCCCCTTCTCGCGGTCTCTGTAGCCAGCTTTCTCATAGTAGTTGTCTCTCTGATAGTTCCGACCTTGGTTTCCCTGACTATTGGCCTGGAAACCACCCAAATAATTTTCCTCCTCATCAGGTTCAAACTCTGCTGCTCTACCTTGGGCACCCACAACTTTCACTTTCTCAATACCTCCTGACAACAAATGCTTTGTCAGTAGGTCCATTTGCGTCTTCAGATGGGCCATATCTTGGTCCCACTCTTCCTCCTTCCTGCGCTGCTCTGCTGACATACCAACTGCATAAGTGCTAGCTGCTACCTCTGTATCACGTGTATGCCAGGCCCTGTTGGTTTTGGTGAGCTTGTCCAAAATAGTTGTGGCATCGGCAAAAGTGAGACCCATAAACGCTCCACCTGCTGCATTATCTAGTGTCGGCTTGGTAGCCAAATTTAGTGCCCTGTAAAACGTCTGCATCAGGAAATTGTCAGTCAACTGATGGTTAGGGCATTGTGTCAGCTTCTTCTTGAACCGCAACCACGTCTCATGTAACGCCTCATGAGGTTGTTGTCTGAAATTGCTAATTTCATCCCTCAACTGTATCATCCTAGAGGGAGGAAAGAACCTTTCTAGGAAAGCTCCTTTTAACTCTCCCCAGGTTGTGATAGAGACGGGGGTTAGCTCTGTCAACCAGAACGCTGCCTCATCAGACAGAGACAACGAAAACAACTTGAGCCTGATCGCTGTCTGACTTACTCCAGGCAATTCGAACGACTTGCAGATACCCACAAAATTCATCAGGTGCCGGTTTGGATCATCACCAGCAACACCACGGAACACTCCTCTCAAATTTAACAGCTGAATCATTGTGCTAGTGATGTTGAACTTGGCCCCGGGTGCTAGCAGAGGAAACACAATAGCGCCCGTGGCACCAACTTCATCTAAGTCGACCTCCTCTTCATTCAACTCAATGTCGACCTCAAGACCACCAACATTCAAACATTGTTGGGCTTGCTGAGCTGCAGTGAGTCTCGCTGCCTCTTGTTGTTGTTCATTCATGTTTCGCCTTATCGTTCTTGCAAGCTCGGGATTGTAGGGTAATATTGGTTCACCCGAGCGTCGGGTACTTGGCATGCACAACTATGTACCCTGTAAGAACAAAAACAACAAATAAAAGTAAAAGAAGGAAATATGACTAAGAGTAAAATAAACATACCGGACTTAATAAACAACCGTATTCCCCGGCAACGATGCTAAAATTTGATACGGCCAAATTACGACTCCAAATACGAAGCGTAAGCAGTCGTTGTCAAATATAGAACCCAACTAAGGTTGGGGTCGATCCCACAGGGAATAAGGTGCAAATTAAGTCGTTAGTGAATTAGATGACTAATAATCAATAGTTTCCGGTAAATTGGGGGGTTTGAGTGAACAATATTTGATCAAAACAAATAATAATGTACGATGAATAATCAATATGAGAGTGAACTAGGGAATTGTTCACCATGGCGTCGTAACAATGTCGACTCAAAGCTTAACCGGGTTCTTTCTATATGCATGTAACGATGTGATTGAATTAATGGTATCATCTAAACGTTTCTCAACCAAATAGATGAATTTCCTTTTCAATTCTCTCAAACTTGAAAAGGTGAGCTTTTATATTTGAATCCTAAACATCAAGTAGATTAAGCTAATTACAGCATTAATCATAAGACGAGAACTGGTGGTCTCGAATCCTCGTAGTTAATCAAATTTCCTGGTTTTAATCTCTGTACTCAAGCAAATTAAACCTAGGCATGTTCTAATGTTTGCAACCACTAGAAAACGTTAATAATGAATGATTAATAACGTGACAACATAAATATTGAACCCGACACTACCCGGAATCTATATTGCTACTTTTACCATGGCTCCCACAACCCTAGTTGTGGGAAGTTAGTTACTCATGCTATTAGGAGAAGAGAAGAAAATCATATTCAAAATAAAGAGAAAAGATTCTTACAATATAATGAACACAAGCTTCAATTATCCAAGAACAAGAAACCAAGATCCCAAGAACAATGGAAGAACAAGATGATGAAGAAGAAAAATGTGTAGTGTCGTGTTTTCTATCCAAAAACTCGCTCAAAAGTCGACTAAAAATATCCTAGAACTATTGGGTAATCAATAATAAAATAAACCTAACATAGGGTATTTATAGTAGTCCAGGAAATAAAGTCCAAAAATAAAACGTTCGGATTCCGCATCGCGTTGAAGGCTCACCCTGACGGACCGTCACCTTGGTGACTGGCCATCACGGCGGCCGTTACCACTAGGCAGTGGTGCTGCCTCACTTGATGGTCAGGCTGACGGACCATCACCTTGGTTATGGGCCGTCACGGTGGCCGTCACCACTAGGCAGTGGTGCTGCCTCACTTGACGGTCGTCTTGACGGTCCGTCACCTTGGTGACTGGCCGTCACGGTGGCCGTCACTCTTATCCATAGGGTCTTTTTGCTCGTATTTCCTTCCGTTTCTATGTTTGTCTCTCTTTCCTGCAAACATAACATAAAACATCAAAAACGACGACGGTTGCTTGAGAACTTACGGTTATTCTTAGTTTAAAGGAGTCAAATGTGCCGTAGAATGGCGGCACATCACTTGGGCGTAAGGATTTCATAGGCCCCATCGAACCATCCTCCTCCAATGGGCATAGGTTTATCCTTGTCGCTATTGATTACTTCACTAAATTGGTTGAAGCCACTTCCCACAAGTCTATCACAAAGAAGGTTGTAGCTAATTTCATTCGAGATCATATCATCTGTCGATTTGGGATCCCTAAGTTAATTATTACAGATAATAGTGCCAACCTCAACAACGATCTAATGAAAGCAACGTGTGAACAATTTAAAATCAAGCATCAAAATTCTATATCATACAGTCCACAGATGAGCAGAGTAGTAGAGGTTGCAAATAAGAACATCAATAGGATACTGTGTAAAATGATTGACAATTACAAGAATTGGCATGACAAGCTACCTTTTGCATTGCTTGGATATCGCACTGCAATTAAAACTTTTATGAGGGCCACACCTTATCTTCTGGTTTATGGCAATCAAAGTTCTGATACCTCCTGAGGTAGAAATACCTTCCCTGAGGATCATTCAGAAAGCAGAATTAAGCGACGCCGAATGGGTGCAAAATAGAATTAAGCAATTGGCACTCATTGATTGGAGGAGAATAAATGCGTTTTTTCATAGTCAACTCTATCAGAATAGAATGGCCAGGACTTTTAACAAGAATGTTAGACCAAGAAGCTTTACATCTACGAACTTGTTCTAAAGAGTATATTAACAAATTAAGATGAGGCAAAGGGAAAATTCTCACCAAATTGGCTAGGTCCTTACATGGTCCATCGGGTTCTGACTGGAGGTTCACTCAGACTAGAAAAAATGGATACGGAAGTATGGCCCAAGCCTATCAATTCATATGTTGTCAAGAGATACTTCATCTAAGAGTTGAAGAGAAGTTTATTTCTTTTATGCTATCCTGTCTTGTAATTGGAACTACGTTTGACCTAATTCATGTTTAAGAGGAATATGTAGGCACTCTTGTGAATTGTATTGAGCCCAAGAAATGCAGTTGAGCTCGTGAATTGTATTGAGCCTGAGAACTGTAGTTGAGCTCAAGAATCATGTTTGATCCTGATGATCGCATTACAACCGAGATTACATCATGCTACTCCACTCATAATAGATATGTTCTCTTTAATCATTAGTTAGTGCTCCTAAGGCATCATAGTCCAAAAGCATTATTTTCATGATTTGCGGACATCATTTTATGGCCTAAGAATTTAATTGTTATTTATCGTTCTCCAAAGGAGTAATAGTCTAAAGGTATCATTTTCATAGCCTGCGAATATCATTTCATGGCCTGCAGGTTCAATGTTGTGTATCATGGCCTTAAGACATCATGGCTTAAGACATCATGGCTTAAGACATCATCTATATCATCTTAAGAAATTTTTCATGGTCTTAAAAGAGAACTTGTATCATTTTTTTAATACAAATGGCACTTTACTTTATCATTTATTTAAATTCTCTAACCTTTTAATCTAGTTATAATAGAAATTGTAGATAGCGAAGGCTAAACAAGCTACAAATGGGAATAATTGTCATTTTCACTTCAAAGACATAACTCTTCTTATTCCTATGTCGACATAAATCCATGGATCACATTCCATATTATCACATTGTTTGTTCTTAATCTCATCGACTCGTTCCAATCTCATCTATGTCTGAAATTTTGTATTGTCTATTTATTCGGGAATCTTATTCATTCTTAAACCTTGAACTACACATGGTATGGTTCTCATAAAATAAGAGATATTTTAATGACCGGGTCCATCATTATGGGTAGACCTTTTGTACCATGTTTTGGGTTAGAAAACTTCAGGGTTTGAGAGTTGGAAATTTTGGGCTATGCTAGTCTCAGATGATTTCTGAGCGAGGTATGGTCTAGGAAACTCTGAGTGAGTATTGGGTAATGTATCTTGTATTGGGCTAGTTTTTCCATTAGCTAACACATTAAAGAGTCCGGGGGGCTTTTCGGAAATGAATTTGGGTAAGTAGAACTCCTGTTATCAAGGTTCATGTGAAGGGGTTATTATGGAATGTAAGGATTTAAGATGTGTTGTAAAATGGGCACTTTTGTGGGATTTTCCGAGGTTCTATCCCATGTCAATTGCTATAGTGGTTGACACAACACTTCCACAGCCTCCACTATAGCATAGAAATTCTAGCTATAGCGTAAGTCAACGACGGTCAGCACTGCCATGGCAGTCGGTTCTGCTATGGTGGTGCCGCTATAGGAGTGTATAGACCATTATAGAAAACTGAGTCATATTTTATGCTGAAACTTCCCCTAAAATGATCAGGAACTTTCAAGAATAATTTGGGGAAGGGCAGAGACGAAGGGAGGCAAATTTCAGTGAATTTCCACCAAACTCTATCGAAAAGGTAAGGTTTTCGCTCCCTTCTTTGATATTTCAATTCTCGAACCTTAGAAGCTATTATCTACGGGTTTGAGGGAAGGCTTGGATTAGCCTAAGAATATGGAATCCAGAAAAAAAGGAGATTCTAGGGTGTTGAGTTCTTGGTTTATGTTGTTCATGGGTTTTTCATGCCTTAATCACCCTTATTCGCTAAATGTAATCGTGAAAATTGTAGTTTAGGACGAATTTATGGTGGGAAAGCCCAGGAATGGGTGGAATGACTATAGTTTTTGCTTGAGAATTGGGATTTTGTATAATCCAGGTATTTTAGGCCACTGGACTGATGTTGGCATATTTTATAATTGTTTTTAGACCAAGAGCAAGCACAAGCTTTCGAAAATGGGTAGGCTCTGGTACAGTAAAGTTTCAAAAAGCAAGTCGAGGTAGGTGATGGTTAATGTTGCCAAATGCAATGTACATACATGTAACTATAACTTAGTATTTGTCATGACCCACCCGCCGTGAGTGGCACCCACCCAACCTCCAGATGAGCAAACCAACCACTTAGCAATTCTAACAGTTTAAAATCAGTTTTCATAAAAGAAACTAACATTCACATCCATTCAAAAACTAATAACAGCCTGCGGAAATCCTCCCTAGAACCTGAAAGTCACTCTAACGAAACATCTACCAAGTCTAGAGTACGGGGATGCAACCCCAAAAGCAAAACATAGTATAAGCCCGAAACAAGTGGGCTACAACTAAAAGAAGAAAACAAGGTAGCTCAACCGAACAACTCACCCTTGAGATATGGAACCGTTGGGACTACATGTGAGGTTGTGCGTCAACCGCCGAAAGATTGCATGTACTCACAAATGAAAATCAAGTGCAACATCAATACACAACCACCCTGTACTGGTAGGATCATCGGTCATCTCTAATAAATTAGATATGAACAATAACTAAAGTTGAGTAAAGCAAAGTAAACATGTAACAGGTCTACAACGTAACTAAACTACAGGTCTCTTCCTTAACCTACCAATCACATAAAATCAGTTAACAATCAAGGACAAATAGGTGACCATAAACACATGTCTTATCCATAAAACCCAGATCCTCCAAGGATCCTTAGGACAACAATTATGTTTCAACATGCAATCCCATCTTACACTAAGACAACCCTTCACATTTAAATATAATCACCCAGCCTCTCATGGACTATATGCAGAAATTACATTTCAAGAATACAACCCGGTCCACTAATGGAACCATCAAAACAATACAATCAATTCAAGTAAATCCAAAACCCGTATCAGGTGTGGTGCCCGAGCCAACTATTATGAATTCTCGTACCATGCGTGGTACCCGAGCCAACCAAATAGTATTACATACCAGGCGTGGTACTCGATCCAACCAATATGTAACCTTTACTAGGCATGGTACCCGAGCCAACCAAATGTCGCATCGAATCTAATCCATTAACAAACCATGAAAAAAAGCATACTTGTAAACCAACAAGCAACAAAACAAGTTCATTTCACAAGACTGATAACTGGATAAGTAGACATTCATAACCTCGTTTCCTAAGCATGCAACTCACACAATATTAAGCTATAGTACATGAACACATATTTCATATAGGGAATATCAATAACCATCATCTACCTTGAATTACTCAAAAGCTCTATTGAATCAGAGCTTTCCCATTTTCCAAAGCTCTTGCTTGTTCTTGGTCTAAAACAAACATAAAATAACTACAATCAATTAACTGGCCTAAAATACTCGAATTATACAAAATCCCAATCCCCAGGCCAAGCTATGATCATTCCACCCATTCTCGGGAGTTTCCACCATTAATTCACCTAATTCTATCATTTTTATGGATACATTTAGAGAATTATGGCTAAGTGATCATAACCCAACAATAACATCAAGACCCGAGAAATTCTATGCCCTAGAATCCCATCTTTCTCCGGATTCTACCATTCCTAGGCCATCTCAAACCTTTCCCCAAGTCCACAATTAGCAGTTCTACTCCGTAGGAATTATAACACTAAGTTAGGGGAGTATAATCCTTACCTTGGGTAAAAAAATGATGCAAATGGAGTCAGTTCTCCTAAAATTGCCCTGCCCTTCTCCAAAATGTAGTTGAGAAAAACTGAACATTTTGAGGAAGTATCTGTATTAAATCTCGACTTGGTCGACTATAGCGGTTCGTACACCGCTATAGCGCCCCCTCTATAGCGGAACTGACCGCTATAGCAGTGCTGACCAAAGTTGACTTCCGCTATAGAAGTCACTACTATCGCACAGTTACGATGCTCATCACGAGGAGAAAGTCAGAAAAGTGCCCATTTTACAACACACCTTAAATCCTCTATGTTCCAGAATAACCTCTTTACGTCAACCTCGATATGAGGAGTTTTACTTACCCAAATTCACTTCCAAAAAGTCCCCCAGACTCCTTTCTACCTTGGCTAATGAAAAAACTAGGTCACTATAAGACACATTACCCAATCCTCACCCAGATTTCCCTAGACTATCCCTTGCTCAGAAATAGCTCAAGATTAGCATAACCCAGAATTTTCAACTCCCAAACTCGTAATTTTCCCAACTCAAAACTTGGCATCAAGAGTTTACCCAGAAAGACGAATTCAGTTGTTACAATAGATACCAATTTACCCATTGTTCATCCCTGAATGATCAAACCCAAAATTACAAAGTAAAAACGAGAAGTGTGTAGTACCTGACTCCTCAAACAAGTGAAGGTACTTGTCCCGCATGTACTTCTCGGCTTCCTCAACTGAACGATGCTTCTATTGAACCTTCACCGATGTGATCTCCTTTGTCTTTATCTTCTGGACATCCTGATCAAGAATCCCACATGGTTCCTCTTTGTATTGAATATCCATCTCGAGTAATACCTCATCCCAATTAATAATGTACTCCCCGCCCCCATGGTACCACTTCAACATGGATACATGGAAGATTGGGTGGACTCCTGATAAACTAGGCGGCAGTGCTAGCCTATAAGCTACTGGCCCTATAATTTTGAGAACTTCAAATGGACCAATAAACTAGGGGCTGAGCTTACATTTCTTAACAAAACGGATAACCCCTTCAACTGGTGACACCTTCAATAATACCTGCTTACCAACTTGGAAGTCCACGTCTCTTACCTTGCGATCCGCATATTCCTTCTGCCTACTCTAGGTTGCTAGCAACTTGGTCTGAATGCCCCTTACTTTTTCCAGCGCTTCCCTTACCAACTTTATGCCTAGAGGTTTCACATCGCCTATCTCAAACCACCCTATGGGCAATCTACATCCCCTCCCATACAGAGCCTCAAATGGTGCCATGTTATGTCCCTTTTCATCGTAGGTCACCAGTAAAATTGCATCAAATCCCTGTACATCTTGGTTATGCTCGGATTAATGGAATACCACAAACCATGAGCTTCTGTCAAAACCTTCTGAATTATATTATCAACCCCAGGAACACAAATCCTCCCTCTGAAGCTTATCACCCCATCAGCTCCCAAGGTGGTGTCCCTGGACTCTCCGGACACTACCTTGCTCCGAAGTTTGCTTAATTGCAAATCTTGAAACTGGTTGGCCTTTATCTTTTCTATGAATGTGGATTTGACCTCAATACTGGCTAATATTCCACCCTATTTGGAGATGCCCAATTTCATGAACTTAGATTGTAGATCTGGAATCTCCCTTGCCAATGGTCATTTGGACACCCCTTAACAAGCCAAACTACATATGCTACTAGTCTTCCGGCTGAATGCGTCTGCCACCACATTAGCCTTACCCAGATGGTACTAGATGGTCACATCATAATCCTTCAACAATTCCATCCACCTTCTCTGCCTCAGATTCAAGTTCTTCTAAGTAAAAACATGTTGCAGACTGTGATGATCAGTGTAAACACTTTACGCTTGACACCATAGAGGTAGTGTCTCCAAAGTTTGAGCGCAAAACCACTGCTTCCAACTCCAAGTCGTGGGTGGAATAATTTTTCTCATGAGGCTTTAACTTCCTAGAGGCATATGCTATAAAATTCCAATCCTGCATTAACACGGCACCCAAACCTGAATGTCAAGCATCACAATATACAATGAAATCCTTACGTTCAACCGATAATGATAGGATGGGAGATGTGGTAAGAAGTGTCTTGAGATTTTGCAAGCTCTCTTCACACTTGTCAGACCACACGAATGGTACCTCCTTATGATTCAACCTTGTCAAGTGAGTAGCGATGGACGCAAAATCCTTGACAAAACTGCGATAGTACCTTCAAGCTCCACAAAAATCCTCGCCTCAATCACAGAGCTAGGACGAGCCCAATTCTTAACTGCCTCAATCATCTGTGGATCCACTATCACCCCTTTTTCTGACACCACATGCCCAAGGGAAGCGACTGAAGTCAACCAAAATTCATACATAGAAAATTTTGCATATAGATTTTGGTGCCTCAAAATTCCCAACACAATGCGGAGATGCTGAGCATGCTCCCCCTTACTCTTGGAGTAGATCAAGATGTCATCTATAAATACAATGAAGAAAGAATCCAGAAAAGACTTAAATACCCCATTCAGCAAACTCTTGAATGCTGTCGGTGCATTGGTCAAACTAAAAGACATAACTAGGAACTCATGATGCTCATACTGAGTCTGAAAAGCAGTATTGGGAATGTACTTAGGCCTAATCTTTAATTGATGATACCCTGACCTTGAGTCAATTTTCGAAAACACAGATGCACTCTGCAACTAGTCAAAGAGATCTTCTATACGGGGTAAAGGGTACTTATTCCGGATGGTAACCTTGTTCAACTGCTTGTAGTCTATGAAAATTCGCATACTACCATCCTTCTTTTTCACAAAGAACACCGGAGCACCCTAAGGCGAAGCACTGGGATGAATAAAACCCTTATCTAAGAGTTCCTGAACCTGAGTATTAAGTTCCCTCAACTCTACCGAAGCCATATGATATGGAGGAATAGAAATTGGGCGAGTGCCCGTCTCTAAGTCAATACAAAAATCAATGTATCTATATGGAGACATACCAGACAAATCTACCAAAAACACCTCCTGAAACTATGAAACAACTGAAACTGATTCAATCGATGGGGATTCCATACTATCATCCCAGGTATAAGCCAAAAAGGCCAAAAACTCTTTCCCCACTAGTTTCCTAGCCCGGACAAATAATATGATCTTACCCGGCTTAGGCTTGAACACACCCTTCCACTTTAGTCTATCCTTACCCAGAATTTCTAGAGCCATAGTCTTAGAATTATAATTCAATACTGAATGATAAAGAGATAACCAGGTCATGCCCAAAATAACATCAAAGTCTAGCATGTCCAGAATGACCAAATCTACCCAAGTCTACAATCCCACGAACACTAAAAAACAAGTATGACAAACATAAGTCACTATCAAAGACTCTCTAACTGGGGTGGAAACATGGATAGGAGAATCAAGGATATCACAAATCAAATTCATCCCCCAAAGTAAACTTCACAAAAACATAAGAGTATGTAGAACCTGGTTCAAAAAGTATAGAAGCGACCCTATTACATATAAGAATTGTACCTGTGATCACCGTTTCTGATGCTTCGGCCTCAGACTTCCCTAGAAATGCATAACGGTAAGCCCGATCATTAATCCGAGCAACTTTCCTAACCGGCTGTGCAACTCCTCTACCCACTATTACCCCTATCTCCCCGACCTCTCTGAAAGTTACCTTGACTACCCTATGGAAGACCTCTAGCATAGCCACCTTTACCTGCTGGAACCACAGCCTTAGACTGCTATTGATTCTGATTACCCATCTATCTGTGAGGGCACTCCCTCTTGAAGTGACCCAGATCACCGCAACGAAAACACCCACGATCAAGAGTAGGCCAGCTAGTAGATGTGAAAGAAGCTCCTTGTCATCTAGGAGATAAAAACTGTTGACTAGCTCCCGGACGACCACCTATGAAATTTGGCAGAGCTGATTGAATAAGACGGGCAGAGTACACCTGCTGATTGTGGCCCCTGGAGTATTAACCTATCATGCCCCGAGGCTACCCTCTAAACATAACATAGGACCCGGGACCATAAGTTCCCCATGTTACCCCTTTGTTATAGCATGTTCAGGTATTCATAAGAAAACATAGCGGAAGCATAAATAGAAGCTAGGAAACCCAATCCTTAAATGATAAAGTCAAAATGAAACATAGTTCAAAAGAGAGACTCAGATACTCTCTATGTATGAAAAGCCTTTACACATGGCATAAGGAGTTGCTAGGACAAGACCCTAGCTAACTTGAAGTACGAAAGTAAACAACCATAAACTAACTAGGATCACAACTAACCCTCAAACAATAAGGACTCACCAACACTGAATGGAATGGCCTGTGGTTTCTAGCCAAGTGCCTGAGAGATGGAACCCGAATATGCATCATCAAGAGGATGCATCGCAAAATATGCGTCAGTACTATAGAATGTACCGAGTATGTAAAATATGCATGATCATGATAAAACATACTTAAAACATGCTTAAAATGAGCTTATTCATATAAAGAGATAGCATAAGCACAAATCAAGATATAAGATATAAAACATGAAGTTAAGTCAAGATTCAAAGTATAGTATCATATAACTTCATAGCTTGAAAATAATCATACGAGAGTTTCTCTTAACCGACATGAACCATGCTGAGCTATATAGAGTCCAGTTTCATGCACCCACACTGAAAAAGGTTGTCCTACAAGCCAAGGTTAGAACCATGTCATGAGGATCCTTTCATAAGCCACGGAGGGTAACCTACGGTGGCAACGTAGTTTTGGACTTGGGTTATCTAGAACCCTCATCACTCGGTGCTAAATACTACTCCCAAAACATATATAGCATAGGGCTCACATACATGTGACATATATAGATGTAAAAGCTTGGTCATAAACATGTTTATAACCCAGATCTTCATATTACTCATGGACCTTAGTGTAGAAAATGATTCAGAGTATTGATGGCACGTCGGGTGTCTTGCATTGCATAATAATTCATCACCTGAAAACTTTCATGGATCTAGTTCAATTTCATAATAACATATACTTTTATAGAACATAGGAACTAGGCATGCACTTGCTTGAAATTCATAAAAACATGCTATCAAATCCCTAAATTACTTGAATTACTTGAGGCATGTAAAATTTGCTATAATTAACCTTCAATTCATGAAATAGGAGTTCACATGTAAAAACCCATGCAAAATCATGCAATTTAATAGTACTTTCATAGTAAAATCATGAGAAGACAATGTATAGCAAAGACCATAAGAATTTGAGTAAGAACCCTAATTTGAAAGTTCATGAAATCAAAAATAGAATTTGGGGTTTTGGGCATAAGGATGAAAGGAATCCCTTGTTGAATACCCACATACCTTGATTGAAGCGAACCCAACTGAAATTGAAAAGAAAAAGAGGCTTGAACTTAGAGCTTGAAGGAGTTCTTTTCCCAATTTGGTAGATAAATGAGGGAATAAGGAATGACTTAGGCAAATAAGGGTAGAAACCATACTAAAAGTGGCCAAAACGACCTCATTTAAGAGTTAAAAGGGTGGGTAATTGCAAAATATCTCTAGGACTTAAAATAGTAGTTGTAGAAAATCTCACCTCAAGGGCTACCCAACGGGTGTCGCACACATGACGGCCCATTGAGCCAAGACGTCAGGTAAGCTGAGCATAGGTAAGGGATGTTGTATGGTTTTTATGGCACGTCCCATGGCCCGTCGCAACTACTACGCCCGTGGAAACCGCCGATCGAGGAAGGGGGGTCTGGGGAGAATTCCACTGGACAATTTTGACGATGGGATCCCATAGGATGTCAACCCATGACGCCCATCGTGGCTTCCTGTCAGCTAGAAAGGTGCTTCTCAAAAGCCATTAGTGGATTCCCATGGCATACCCCACGGGCTATTGGGACTCCGACGCCATGGTGGCTGCCCGTTGTGACCAATAATTGCAGAAAACTTTCTCGTTTCTAAGTTTGTCTGTTGGTCTAAATCCCTGGGTGTTACAATATCTCCCTCTTGGGATCATTCATCCTCGAATAAAGATTAAGCAAGTAGAATTGGAGAGAAAATATCCCAACCAACCAACAAAACATGAAAACCAAGGAATAAACATGAGAACTGGACTTTTCAACTTAAAACAAAGATAAAACTAACTTCGGAAAACATGAATGCATGCTAGAATTCTAAGAGAAACTGATGGAATAGAATCAGAGGGACACACTAAGGAGTAAACTATTACCTCAAGATGAAATGGGATCGGAAGGAAAGAGATGAGGGTACTTGGCTTTCATGGCTGCTTCTGCTTCCCAAGTAGCTCCCTCAACTAGCTGATTTCTCCAAAGGACCTTTATCGAAGTGACTTCTTTGTTTCTCAACTTCTGAATCTGACGATCAAGAATCTCCATGGAAACTTTCTCGTAAGTAAGGCTATCCTTCACATTCACATCTTGCAACAGAACAATCAAGGTTGGGTAAAAAACACACTTTTTCAATAAGGAAACATGGAAAATTGGATGAACTGCTTCTAAATTCAATGGCAAATCCAACTCATAAGAAACTCTACCAACTCTTCTTAGAATCCGATAAGGATCTACCTAGAGGGGACTAAGCTTCCCTTTCCTGCCAAACCTCATCACACCCTTTAGGGCTGACACCTTCAGAAACACCCAATCGTCAACCTCAAACTCCAGCTCTCTTCTCCTCACATTCGCATACGATTTCTGTCAACTATGAGCGGTCCTCAATCTTTCCCTAATAAGCTGAACATTTTCCATGGTCTCATGAATAAAATTTGGACCAATCAAATCCGCCTCACCTACCTCGAACCAAACAATAGGAGACCTACACCTCCGCCCATAAAGTGCCTCATAAAAAGCCATCTGGATGCTAGAATGAAAGCTATTGTTGTAGGCAAACTCGATAAGAGGTAAGTGATCATCCCAATTACCTTTGAAATCAATCACACAAGATCTCAACATATCCTCCAAAGTTGGAATAGTATGCTCTGCCTGGCCATCCTTCTGTGGGTAAAAAGCTATGCTAAATTTAACCCGAGTACCAAAACCTTTATGAAATGACTTACAAAACTAGGAGGTAAACTGAGTACCCCTATCAGAGATGATAGACAATGGAACACCATGCAATCAGACTATCTCCCAAATGTAGAGTCTGGCATAATCCTCTGCTGAATTTGTAGTCTTAACAGCCAAGAAATGGGATGCCTTAGTCATCTGATCGACAATCACCCAAATAGAATCATGTTGCCTTCAAGTACGAGGTAGACCAGCAATGAAGTCCATATTGATCGATTCCCTCTTCTATATAGGAAGATCAATATCCTGAGTCATACCACCCGGTCGTTGATGCTCTACCTTCACTTGTTGACAGTTGGGGAACTTAGCCACAAAACTTGCTATATCCCTTTTCATGCCATTCCACCAATAGACTTCTCGTAGGTCATGATACATCTTGATAGCACCGGGGTGAATAGAATCCCTGGAGCTATGAGCCTCTGTCAAAATCTATTGTCTCAACCCATCTATGTTAGGAACACACAATCAACCCTAATATCAAAGCACACCATCTCCCCTTTGGGAGAAAACCTCTACACTTTGCTGATGGACTGCACCCTTCAGCTGGTGCAAAATGGGATCACTGTCTTGCTATTCTTTCACTTCAGCTACCAAAGATGATTTGGAACCATTCTGGACAATAATATTATCTTCTGTCAAATCCATAAGGTGAACTCCTAGTTGAGCAAGTCGATGAACATCCTTGGCCAATTCTTTCTTTCAGTCTTCAACCGAAGATACACTACCCATAGATAATCTACTAAGTGCATACGCCACAACATTGGCCTTACCCGGATGGTAAAGCACACTCACGTCATAATCCTTAAGAATCTCAAGCCATCTCCTTTGACAAAGATTCAATTCCTTTTCAGTGAACATATACTGAAGACTCTTATGATCGGTGAAGATTCAATTCCTTTTCAGTGAACATATACTGAAGACTCTTATGATCGGTGAATACATCCACGTGGACACCATACAAGTAATGTCTCCAAATCTTCAAAGCAAAAACCACAGCCGCTAAATCAAGATCATGAGTAGGGTAATTCTTCTAATGAATCTTAAGTTGTCTTGGGGCATAAGCAATAACCTTACCACACTGCATCAACACACAACACAAACCAATCCTAGAAGCATCACAGTACACAACAAAGTCATCTAGGCCCTCGGGTAGAGCCAACACTGGAGTTGTGGTCAATCTAGTCTTCAATTCTTGAAAGTTCTTCTCACATAGATCATACCACTGAAATTTAACCTTCTTCTGAGTTGGCCGAGTCAATGGGGCAGCAATAGAAGAAAACCCTTCCACGAATCTCCTATAGTAACTAGCCAAACCAAAAAAACTCCTAATATCGGACGGGGTAGTAGGTCTAGGCTAGTTCTTTACTGCCTCTATCTTTTGAGAATCAACTCAAATACCATCTCTAGTCATAATATGACCAAGAAAAGCAACAGACTCAATCTAAAACTCACACTTGCTAAACATAGAAAATAACTGCCGATCCTTGAGAGTTTGCAACACCACTCTCAAATTGTCTGCATGCTCCTCCTTACTCTGAGAATATATAAGGATATCATCAATGAACATCATCACAAACATATCTAAATACTGCTCAAACACACGGTTCATCAAATCCATAAAAGTTGTGGGATCATTCTTTAGTCTAAAATAAATAACCACAAATTCATAATGACCGTAACGAGTTTTGAAGGCCGTCTTCGGAATGTCACAATCTCGAACACAAAGTTGATGATAACTGGATCTAAGGTCTATCTTGGAGAAGTAACTGGCACCCTGTAGCTGATCAAACAAGTCATCAATCATAAGAATGGGATACTTATTCTTGATTGTGACATTGTTCAACTGATGGTAGTCGATACACATTCTGAGGGAACAATCTTTCTTTCGCACGAATAAGACTGAAGAACCCTATGGAGAGATGCTGGGTTGAATGAAACCCTTATCAAGGAGGTCCTTCAACTTATCCTTCAATTCCTTAAGTTTCACAGGAGCCATTCTATAGGGAGGAATAAAGATAGGATTCATGTCTGGAAGAAGATCTATTCAAAATTTGATCTCCCGCTCGAGTGGTACTTCAAGCAAATCTTCAGGAAACACTTTTAAGAACTCATTCACAACATGAACAGACTGAAGGGATGGGTTTTTTGACTTTGTGTCCATAACCCGAACTATATGATAAACATAACTCTTAGAAATCATCTTCCTAGCCTTGAGGTAAGATATGAAATGACCCTTTTAGGATGGAGGACTACCTTGCCACCCTAAGACAGGTTCATTTGGAAACTTGAAACCAAGAACTTGGGTACGACAATCAACTGAGGAATAACATGCATACAACCAATCAATACCAAGAATAATATCAAAATCAGTCATCTCTAACTCAACTAGATCCGCTGACGTGACTCTATGGAGGACTAAGATAGGGCAATTTCGGTAGATTCTTTTGGCTAGGATTGATTCACCAATTGGAGAAGAAACACAAAAGGGTTCTAGAAGTTGATTCGGACAAACCTCAAACTTACAAGCAATATAAAGGGTAACAAATGACAAGGAGGCACTAAGATCTAATAAAGCATAAATATCAAGAGAGAAGACTTTCAACATACCAGTAACAATGTCTGGTGAACTCTCTTAGTCTTGGCGAGAGTACATGGCATAAAGGTGATTTTGGCACTGACCATCAGAACTAGAAGCAGTGCCCTGCTGGGTCGGTCGACCTTCTGGGGCTACTGGACAAGACTGAGTCCTACTAGCTCCTTGTCCCTTCTTAGCTAAAGGGCAATCCCTAATCATGTGTCCAACCTATCTACACCCAAAACATGCACATGTTCCATAACGACACTCTCCTGGGTGATTCATCCCACACTTGTTGCAAATAAGGTGGCAAGATCCCTTTGCAACACTCCCTGAGGCTGCGAATAGGAACCAAATCCTCTACCAGTCTGATCATGACAAGGCTTGGGGGCCTGGGTAGGGGCACTAGAAGAAGAATGAATGGTTCCTGATGATTTATTTTGGAACGAGGAGCGATGTCCACCTACAGACCTCTGATGTCCAAAACCATAATCTATGATCTACCCCTCTTGTTCTCCCTTGCCATTTCCCTCAACTTGTCTCCCTCAATCTGATAGGCATGAGTCATAAGTCGAGAAATATCCATGTCACCCATAAGCCTCACAGACTTGCACTCTTTCTTCACCATAGCCTACACTCCATAAAAATACTTACTCATCTCATCCCATGGGTCATCCACCATGGAAAGAGCATACCTAGAAAGTTGGGTGAACTTCAATCCGTACTCCTGAACCTTCATGAAACCTTGCCTCAAATTTATGAATTCTTTGGCCTTAGCCTACCTCAACTCCTTCGGGAAGAACCGGTCAAGAAAAGCCCTTTCAAAGAATTCC